>KZ678460.1:0-123372 GCA_003019895.1 Coniella lustricola
CCAGACGAGCCAGACGAGCCAGACGAGCCAGACGAGCCAGACGAGCCAGACGAGCCAGACGAGCCAGACGAGCCAGACGAGCCAGACGAGCCAGATGAGCCAGATGAGCCAGATGAGCCAGATGAGCCGGACGAGCTGGGCGATCCAGTCGGCATCGCGCCGTTTGAACCCGAGCTCGAGCCGGAGTTGGCGCCGCCGCCGGTCTGCGAGGGTGTTCCTGTGGGACTTGCGCCGCCTCGTCCTGTTGCGGTGCCTGGAGTCGGGTTGTGTCAGTATGTGATATTGAAGAGGGTAGCATACTGTATAAGCGGAGGTAGCGATGCCGCTGGTGGTGTATATATAGGAATAGATGTGATTTTGGCGACCGTGGATTGGAGTTTGAAAGGGAACATTGGAAGTGAATACTGACTGTTTGAGCGGCTACCGCTTGGACTGCTTCCATTGCCACTTCCAGAGCTGGAACCGCTGCTGGAACCGCTGCTTGAGCCCGAATTTCCAGAGTCTGAGGAGTCCCCGGAATCGGAAGAGTCGCCCGAATCACTACCAGAGCTGCTTGAGCTTCCACTGCTTCCACTGTCACTTCCAGAGCTTGAACCGCTGCTTGAGCTCGAGTCTCCAGAATCAGAAGAGTCGCCTGAATCAGAAGAGTCGCCCGAATCAGAAGAATCGCCCGAATCAGAAGAATCGCCCGAATCAGAAGAGTCGCCCGAATCAGAAGAGTCGCCCGAATCACTGCCGGAGCTGCTGCTAGAGCTACCAGAGCTCTCTGTATTTCCATCTTGGTGAGCGACTCGAGTTCCAAGCAACCAAATCGAAAAATAAAATAAAAAATGAATGTCACATACCATCATTGTTATCATCGCTTTCATCACTACTGTCATCACTGCTGCTACCGCCACTCGACTCGCGAGGCGCCAGAATCGTGTCGATTTCGCTCGAGCGGACCTTGTGGACGTTTGCCGCGGCCTCGAGACTGCCACTGCTGCCCGCCAGAGCGGCGCGTGCGGCAAGGGCACCGGACTTGATGTCCCACGGGACGGTCAGGCCGGTGATGGTCGCAGGGCTGAGGAAGAGAGTGGCCACCAGGGCGTCGCGGAGGGTGAATGTGAGCTGCATTTTGAATTTTGGGAAGAAGATTGCTGGGAATTGGTATAAATGGTGATTCAGGATAAGGTTCCGAAAACGACCGGGTTTTCGATGGAGAATGTAAGCAAAAGAAAAGGTAGAAGAGAAGAGCGATGGGTTTTGTGTGTTTGTGATTGTTGTTCTTGTTGATGGTGATGATGCTATTCAACTCAGCCTCTCTGGCCGGAGGACAAGCAGTATTTATATCAAAGATCGCGTCATACATAATGTTGGTCGGCTTACATGTCAGATTACTTTTTTTTCCTTGACCACCATGACCACCGGGCCTTTCCCCTTTCAAACTCATCACGACGAGACTCAAAGAAGTCCAGCCGTTGTCCCAATTAGGACATCTACATATTGCCTCCATATAACCACCTTGCAGCAGAGATATTGTGCCAACGTACACGTTTCCCTCTCATAAACAACATTTGTTAATTTATCCCGTTTCGAAATGATTGCAAACACTCGTGTTCTTCGCTGTGTAGAGAGCGTGGATGTTGGTAAAAACTGACCTGCGCAAGTAAAACAGGCACTCAGGACATGCCAGCGAGCTGAATACCAAGAACCCCCCTTACCCAGAAAGGCGTGTCAGCCGTTCACTAAGCACACCACAAACAGCCTCTCGGCATTTATCAACCATCAAAATTCAGGCGTCCTTGAAGCGGGTAAAGTGCAAGTCATGGCAGTTATGACAGTCGAGCAGACTGGCAGTTATAAAAAAACCAAACAAAGACGGGATGAAACATTTCGTAGCCAGTCACAGGCTGTGAAAATGCGTCTTGTTGCTATATCGTCGACAGAGGGAATAGGGGCCGAGACGAATCAGACGAAACAAAATGTTCAGATGATTCATGGGAAAGTATTGCTATTGGTTTCTGTTGTATGAGATGGCGATTATGTTCTAAGGGGACCTCCTTTTTTGTGTGTGTGTGTGTGTGTGTGTGTGATTATTTGCCGGGCGATTGTGCCTTGTTGCACGTACAGGCAGTGAGCGGTCTTCCTTTGAGATTCCATGATGTTCTGGCCTTGAATGCAGTATAGCGTTGGTCGGTGAACGGCGGATTGCTGTCCATCCGGTCATGATCTCGACACTTAAGCCACTGCTAATATCAGACAACATCATTGAGACTTCTTGGCTCGGGCTCCATCTGGACCGCTCACAAACCAGATGATCATCCTCTCCTTTTCAGCAGACCTCGAAGCACAACACTTCTTGCTCAAGACCAGACTTCCTAGAGAGCACATAGTCAGTCCTCAATCTGGGGCCAAGACCATACTTACACTTTTTCGTAACGCAGCGGGAGGACAGATAGTGACCATGCATGCACATGCTGATATCCAAAACCAAGTCACAATCTCATAATCTTTTTTTTCCTTTTTCAGAAATGACTTATCCAGGCGAATGCACAGCAGAGGGCTGGACCGGCTTCATGGACAGCCAGCTTTATTGAAAATACTGTTTTGAATTGTCTATGCACTTCTGCTGTCTTCTGACAGACCACTACGCGAAAGCGCCCACAGCCGCCATGAGCATTGCACCACCCACAACCGCAATGAACGCATTCACCCTCCTCTTCCCTTTCAACGTCTTGTAGCTCTTTTCCGTCAAAAAGTCCTCGGCAAGCAACTGCACCAGTCCGGCAAACAGCAACAGCCCACTGGATATAGCATTCATCACACCAACCATCAGCAGGCCCGTCTGGCTCTGCGGGTCGTAGAAGCTATGCACCACCAACCCAATTGCCTGGCCCAGTGGCGTTGTCGTTCCATACGCAAGCACCATGAGCCACGGACGAAGCGAAGACCGGGGGAAATGCAGCGCTGCGATGCGGGAGCCCAGCGCGAGGCCCTCAAAAGTCTGGTGGAAAGCAATAGCAACGAGGAAGACGACAAAAGGCGGGCCTGTGGCGACTGAGATGGCCATGCCGATGAATACACTGTGGAAGAGGATGCCTGCTTCGAGGAGGAGACATTGCAGCATCAGGCGCTTGCGCTCGTCGGGCGATGGATTGTGTGGCGTCCCAGGGCTTTTGGGTGTTGTTGAGTTGGACAAGCCGCGCATTTCGTGGTCATGGCCGTGGCCGTCCAGTCCGAGACCGAGCTCCATTGACTCTCTGACGTCGCTTTCGTCGTCCTCGTCGTCCAGATCCGTCAATGCTTCACCGCGCGCATCTCTTTCTATACTCTTGGCCTTGCCGTTGATCTGTAGCGTCGGCGTAGACTCTGGCAATGGTGAGATACCGCTCATCAAGCCTCTGCTCTCGCTGTCGCCGCCCACCTCGTCCAAAGCAAGGTCCTTCGGCCTCGAGCCGCGCCGAGTGCCCATACTGCGTGTGGCGCCATTCTGTCCATTCAACCCCGCTCCCAAGTCCTCGCTGCTGGACGCATCCCCCTCTTCCCATTCTGTATGATGTGTGTGCGAGTGCCCTGCGCCTCTTGTGGTCAGGTAGGATTCGAGCGACACGACTATCAGTGCAGAGGCCATCGCAATCAACCCTGGCAAGGGCCGGTATCCCTCGCTGAAGAAGTATGGCAGGCATGGGTCGGTCAGGGCGGTGAAGGCTGTCGGGAGGAGATGGACAAAGGCCGTGGCTGTCAGGACGCCGGTGCCAAAGTGCTGGCAGTAGAAGACGATGTTGCTCTGGCGCCGGCCGCCGCGGGATTGGCTCGATATCAAGGGGAAACCACAAGCTGTGTGGAAGATACCAAGCGAGTTAGATGACAATTCGCTGGGATGGAGGCTCTTGACTTCGATAACGAGGATAGAGGCCACATACCAAGAGTACTCAGCACTAATATGAGAACCAGGGCAAAGACATGGAGAGGGGTGTCGTAGGAGCCCTGTTTGCCAGAGCCACAGCTTGGTCGTTCATTGCCGGAATCGCGCTTTGCCAGTTCTGCCAGCAGGACATCCGTCGAGAGCGAGGAGAGCGTGAAGTCTGGTATGCGCACGCGTGCGAGTGTTAGCGTGACGTCGAAAAAGCGCGGTCGAGGACCATCTCTTTGCGTGGTCGAGCGGGTTGCGCATACCGTGGCCTCGGCTGCGGCCAGAGCTGGAGACTCCCATGTTTGATGTGTTCGTGCTGTGGTCCTATGACATCCTTCTGTTTGGGTGGTTGCGCACTTGATCCCTTCTGCTGCAAAAGTCCCTTGACAGGTCAACTGCGGGAAAGAAGAGAGAAGAAAAGCAGTGGTGGAAATGTGCGGATGTAAAAAGTCAGGATAATGGAACTTTGGGATTCGGGTGCCGGTAAGCCCAGGCCTGCCATATACAATGCTGCTGCGCCGCTGTGGCCTCTGCGCCAATGCAAACACCACATGCTTCAAAAGACTAGCCAAGGATCCACAGCCTGGTTCGGGTCTCAAGCTCCCAGCGTTTCAGCACACAAACACAAACCGAGGCAGATATCACAAAGTTCGACAAAGACTGGCATTTCCCCAATGTCAAATGCAGTCTTTTTGCTCTATTGCGCAACTTGACAAGCCATCTGCAGATGTCTTTGGGTCACCCGGAGCTTACCTAATGAGTATACCATGCTGTGTATCTCCTTCCAACCTCTAACACCCTAACCCTTCCAGCAACACGCACCCTCGAGAGGATATCAATAAGCATTTTTTTATATTGTGATATCGAAAAGAACTTCTTGTGATGATGTACGTACAGTAGCGCTCTGCACTCGCCCACGGATATACCATTTATGAATTGATAAGTGCAGGGAACCTGCCCAGACCTGGATGGACATGTACTCCTATACATCTAGAAGCATATATGTACAGATGAGAATCTGGCAAGCCTGAGTGTTGTCTCTACATGTCACTTTGATCCTTTTGAATAATCAGTATTGTTGAATAAATATGAGTAGAGGCTGCCAATGATACCATTGATGTGGTACGAAGTAAATCGCTCAAAATGCGCAATAGTGCCTTTCGAGCTGCTGGAACAACCTTGCTGAATCTTTGGACGTCTTTTATCAATCTTTCAGGCTCTGATCAATTGCTAGTTTTGAAAACCCACTTATCCATCAATAACGATATCATTGCCCAATTATGAAAGCAGAAAGGTCAAAGACTGCCTAGACTTTTCAGTCTAGCTGATGTTTTGAAATTTCAATATAGACTTGAGCCGAAGCCGTATTCAGATCTCTGGTGTCCATAAACAAAACGAGAATAATGGGTGGTAGTTGATTTTTTCACCTCAACGCAGCCAGATATTGCACACGTTCAATGCTTTGTTCATTTGCTTTGATCGTGTGTAATGAATCTTTGCACTTTTAACATCTGAGAGCTCCCAGGTCCCCGGGAAAAAATATCAATCCTTACAAATATCTATGTAATTTTGAGCAATCCTTATTATTGGAAATTTTGCTGGAATATCATCCACCACATTTTTACTTGTGCTGAAGGCAAATCAGTTCGTTCTCGACTCGTAGGTCGCAATTGATTCGAGGCAATCGAAAAGCAACAGTCTTTGAGTCTTGGCTTGAGATATCTTGCGGGATAACATATCCCATACACATCACTCCTGGGATTTTATTGTTCTCTGAATGAAAATGGCGGGGATAAACGTGACCGTTAATCAGCCAAGGCACGGATCATTCTCACTGACGCCATCCGTGACGGCCACAGTCATACCGAGAAGCAAGCCACAAGCCAAGTTCGTAGGCCCAGCCACTCACAAGACCCATGAAACAGCTCAACAACCTAATCCTCAGCTTGACTCCAACTCCGAGGTGTTGCAATATTGCACAAGACCCGCCAACGTTACTGCCACATACGGTCGAGCGGATATAGGGATGACCAAGAATGAGAATGTGAATCTGATTCAGCAGCAGCTTCCTCCTTTTCATCCTCACAAGGGCAACCTTTTCTTCAGAATGCACCCTTCTCTACTTCTCCAGACGAGGCAGCAGCTTAGAGCAGAGATACGAACATTGATGGCAGGTCCAGATGCCTGGATGGAACAAGGGCGTATCAAGAGACGACTGCGCGATGATGCGGCGATTCAATGGGCTTTGAATCAGCATATGCGGTTACGACGTGCCATGGTTGTGGCTCAAGGAAAGAATGTTCAACAAGATGAGAGCAAAGATACCAACAGAAAGATGTTGATCGGTGACTCTGAGAACCAAGGAGATGGCAAACATGAGTGACTGAAGTACGAACTTTGAAGGGGCAGGTGGAATTGGTTTGAATGATGGAGATTCTGTCATTACAACATTCAGTCCGAAGACATAATATTAAGAATCTACGGAGATTGGAAAGTATTGACCTTTCATTGATGCTGAATTATCTGCTTTGGATTCTTGATCAAGTACAATCATCAAAATCGAGCAAGAAAATGGCAGGGTCTCTAAAGCCTTGAGTAAGACCTAAAAGAACTTATCTGGTTTCTGTTAATTCAACCATTCTTGATCATGAAAAATGATACTATCATGCCAATCCGTAAGCAACTCCTAGAGCATGGCTTCTAGTATAATAAGAGATGATCAATTATCGAATCGAATCTGGCGTTTGAAGGAAAGCCAGAGACATTAGGAGAAACCTTTTTGAATAATGATTGGCTTCAGCAGACTGACTTCAAAAGACGAACAATAGAACTGCTTGACGGATTTATATACAACAAGTTATCGATGCCGAATATTCTATACAGATGTAATGGAAATGATAGGAGAGCCTGATCTTGGACCTTAAAATATCGAAACTCCAAGACCAAAGGCTGTGAAACCGGCTACAATACTCCATACCCTGTTCTCGCTCATTCTCAGAGTAGTAGCCTGGCCTTCTTTCGCCTTGGCCGCCACGGCGGCGGTCCCATTAGAAGACGTACCGCCAGCAGCCGACGCAGCAGCAGCAGTACCTGGTTTGATCTGATTGAGGACAAAGGTGACTGCAGAAGTGCCATTGTTTTGGACATAGCTGAGGTGAACCTGCAAGCTGTTTCCCGAATCGCAAAAGGTGTCGCCCGCGTTGCAATACGACACCATCCTATTGGCAACGGCGCCACAGCCAGCTATATCCTGTCGAGGGAAGATCTATGATAATGACCAATGTTAGCTTTTGCACAGAAGGGTTCGCTAGCAGCACCTTAAAAAAGAGAAACTCACTCCATTCTTGGTCGACGTTCCCTGCAAAAATGTCTCCGTGGTAGTCTTGGAAGGATCCCCCATCAACACAACAGCAGCAACCTTGTCCGTGATGGTCGTCGGCGCCGCTTGCGTGGTAGTGAAAGTTGCACCATCCGATCTCCCACAAAGCACATCAGCCGTGACCTGCGCGCCCTGTGAGTAGCCCATCAGCACCATCTTGCTGCTGGGACAGCGGCTCGCGTAGTCTGTGACAAGCTTCGTCATCGCGACCACGCCCATATCCTCGGAGGTGGTGTAGTCGTTAATTGTCGCTGGGTAGACGACCGAGACCATGTCAGAGCCGGGCAGTTGCGCAGCGACTTGTGTAGCGACTTGGCCGATGACGCCTGGGCCTGGGGCTTCGAGACTGGCTCGTGCGATGATCATGTGCACTGCATCACCGGAGACACATGTTGTGTTTTGAGCGGCAACTACTGCTATCAAAGCAGTGAGGAGGATGGAGGACAGCATTGTGTTTCGGTGAGCGAGGAAGATTGGAGGAGAATTGATTTAGATGGCACTAAGAGATCATCGAAGCGACAAAACTACAATTATAATGGAAGAGGGTGGTGGTGGGAGATATACTTTACATTTTCAAGACTGAGCACCCATCACATCTCGTACCTAAAGTTTCTAAGCCACCACGCAGGGTTGTCCTGCGGTCTCGGAAGATGAGACCAGGCAATACACACCTAGGTATGCTTTAGACATTGATTGACACCGAGGAATTCGGAACAGAGGGAGCGCTGCAAAAGCAATGGAATCATTAGCTGAGATGTGGTGTGAAGACTTGGTACTCAACAGCTGCGAAACACAAAATGAAGTAGTGCGTTTATACCAACGAGCCAATCGCAACTTCGAGTGTTTTCTTATGCTAAGCAAATACCACATTGAATAAGGCAACCTTGCGATTTGTTTCAAATTGCTCTGGACCCATTCGCGGGCGTTAGAGGTCAAGAGCCGCTAGTCTGACGTTTGAGAATGTGCTCTCGGCTCATGATATCCGATGATTGCCAGTGGCGCGGCAGTTCTGATTTCCTGTTGCCAAATACTATGAAGTCTTAAGGACATTACTTCAGTCGGAATGGTATAAAAACAGTTTCTCTCCACGAGACATCATGAGTTTTTCTGATTCTTATTACAATTGTTGCTTGGATACCACGCTTCAGAGGACTAGATATCGTAGTTTCTCCATGTCTTCCAGACTAGAGAGCCGGGAAGACTCAGGAGTAAACTTGATCATTTGAATCACATGGCAGTGAAATCGTTGAAGTATCATGAATATAAAATAAGCTGCACATTACTATTTTCCAGACAACCACGCAATGGTACGACTTCATCAAGCATAGAAACTTGCTTCATACCAGAAACATAATGGAAGAATTCAATATGCCTAGGTGTATGATATTTTACTATTGCTTTAGTATGATGGTCGATCTTGAGTATGCTCTCGAGGTATGAATTAGGACATTCCTTGTGTCTGTGGCATTGTACTATTCACATAATCACAACACTGACTCAAAATCACAAGACAACCTCAGCCCTACACCAAGCCAGGCATATTTTCGTGCTGTACATGATCTAACAAATTCTGCTATTAAGATTGATCACAAGCATGCTAGTCGATTGGCAAGTCTAGACAAAGACTATAGCTTACTGCCTTTACTATTCATCTCCAATTACTCCATGGTAGATAGTCCTTACCAGATATCAACTTGAGTATACACATCAATCATCCTCGCCTAATATGTCACCTGATTTACATTTTAAATACACCTTTGTCGCTATGCTACTCATCCCTAATTCCTCTAATAGATAGTCCTCGCAAAACATCACTTCAAGCTCCAATTACACATCAGTCATCCTCCTGATGTCCTCCAACGTCCTGTGATACCTCATTTCAATATCACCGTGCCTGACCCCTTTTGCCACCTCCAAAGTCCTCCAGAACCTCGTCTAACTCACTAGTGTCCGTCATCCTCGCCATGAATGAAGCTATCGCCGTTGACCACCCTGCCACCACGTCGTGGTTCCCAAGAAAGACTCTATGTCCAGCAAACTCTCTTCAGAGGCACACAGAGTTTCCGTTTCTTCCTCCCCTTCTCAAAACTTTACACTCTTTCATTCCTTTCCTTCCCTTTCTTCCACCCTCCACCATTCGCGCGGTCACGTTCGCTATTCGTTGCCCCACGCGCGCTCCATCACTCTTTTCCCGCAACTGCAATTACGAATCGACAAACGACCATCAATCGGCGTTGATATTCCTTCTTCACTCGCCGTCAATTTTCTCAATCTGACTCTTCAATTGTTGCTCAGTACCCAAGCAAAAACCACACCGGTCAGTTGCTGTTCACCACTCACAGAACGCCTCAGATCCGCTTTCCCTTTTTTTCTTTCTTCTTCTTCCTTTTTTCCTTTCCCCTTTTGCCCGGCCATCCATACTGGCCCAGCACCTCCTCGTCGGAAAAGACCACTCCACAAAAAGTCTCCGTGCCGAGCTACAACCTCAAGACGCAAAGGAGCTCCTTGCCAGCATGGTAGCTGAAGGTGAAGACCGACAAGGCAAGATGAAAGGTTTCCCAACAGCCGCTGACGCGCACAAGGCCAAAGCGGGAGGCAACGCAACCATGGTGGCCGATGGCGATATGGCGCAGAGTATTATTGATGCTGTGAGTCGCGAAGAGCAGCATATCGATGCTTATTCTGTCAACAGAAGCCGGGCGGATGAAGATCGTCTGCTGGCTGGCTCGGTTGATTTGATTGGCGATGAAGTCGAAAAGTGCGAAATAAAAAATGACGATGAAGAGGATGTTTCCGCGCAAGATAGCAGCCAGCGCCAGCTCCAGACTATTGCTAGTGCCCACGAGAGCGAGCAGGGCGATCATGGCGAGTCCGACAAAGTCAACACTGTCGACGAGTACCTCGTCGAGGAGATGGCACTGCTTTTGAACGTCAGAAACCCAGGCCACGACGGCGAGCAGGACAACACAGAAGACGAAGAGACCGCCTTCAACCACAACGACACCTCCAACCAAGCCGAATTATCCCATATTGCAGTCAGCAGCCTCATCCGCTCCGCGGAGCATCAGCGAATTCACCACATCTGCACCGGCTGCGGCGACGGCTATTATTCCAGGGACGTCCTCCGCGCCCTCTGCGGCCACGACTACTGCCGCAACTGCGTGCAACAGCTCTTCATGCTCTGCTTGACCGATGCAAACCTTTATCCGCCGCGTTGCTGCCAGCAAGCCATCCCCTGGGAGCACGCCCGTGTCTTCCTCCCCGAGCCGTTGTACGAAAGCTTCCTGGCGCGTGCGCTCGAGCTCGAGACGCCCAATCCGCTTTACTGCCATGTGGCTGCCTGTTCGCGCTTTATTGCGCCGAGCTTCATTTTGGGGACTGTTGGCTATTGTGTTGGTTGCAATGCACGCACTTGTGCGCGTTGCAGGGCTGAGCAGCATGATGGCCAGGAGTGTATGCAGGACCCTGCTACTCGCCAGTTGCTGGACCTCGCTGTCGCCAATGGATGGCGTCGGTGTAATTCCTGTGGCAGTGTTGTTGAGTTGAACTATGGCTGCTACCACATTAGTATGTATAGTTCTCCCGATCTACGACGAACTGGAGTGTTACCTCGCTTTTCTCTTTTCTGCTTCCCTTTACATTTCCCAAAAACAGGAGTACTTGGCTGACATCCTTTCTTCACCCTCTAGCCTGCCGTTGCCGTCACCAATTCTGCTACCTCTGCGGTGCCACCTGGAAGACCTGCCTCTGCGTTCATCACGACGGGGACCAGCTCCTGTTCCAAGCACAGGCAGTAGGTGAGCACGACCTCGCCGAAGAAATGATAGCCGACTGGTTACGCGTCCGCGAGGGCATCCTCAGGAACCACGCATGCATGCGCCACACCTGGAGACAGCTGGACGGTCGTCATCAATGCCAGGAATGCTATGATCACATGCCGACATACATCATGGAGTGTCAATTGTGTCGGATGTTGGTCTGCCGACGATGCTCCCATAATTATTTTTAGAATAGCGTTTGCAGAAACAACAGGTGGAAAATAGAGGGAGGTCTGAGAGGGGCTGGGTTTGCAATGAAGCAGAGGCCATTTGAGCATGGACACGTTGACAAGGTCCATCTTGATCATGAGACACATCTGCCAATGTTATGAAATAAAAGGAAGAGAAGAAAAAAAGAGAGAAAAAAAGAGAAAAGGCAGCATTAAAAAAACAACAGAAGAAAAACACGCCAAAAAAGAACAGTATAACTTACTTTTGTCAGATCCAAGGGTCATGGAGTATCCAAAATGTGTATGATATTCAAACTGTACCAACGTCTGACATCTTTTTTCAAGGGTCGATTTCGTCTTCGACGTGTCTCTAAGTATCAATTTGCAAAGACCAGTATGAATTTCCAGAATCGATTGAGTGCTAGCCCGTGGTCCATCAAATGATCTAATATCTTGCGAGTCATTTCTTTTTGAAGTTGACGCGAAGACTCAACTTGACAGTTGCAGTCTGATGTACATAGTGGCAGGTTCAGATATACAACATCATGGATATATAACGTGTTTCATGACACATTTCCTGCTCTGCAACTACTCGCCCCCTGACAGAGCAAGCATATCACCGGCAGCAAAAACCTGCTTGATGAATCCGTCCGCCTCGCCAATGACCCGGACGGCTTGATTAACGCTCGGCGACTCGGAATTGCCCATGATTAGCTGCCAGCTCTTCAGGAGCTTGCTGAGATGGGCGCCAGCGGTGAGAAGTGAATGAGGCATAACTTTTCGCAGAGAGGGAATTCGGGAGGCGGCTAAGAGAACGAGCATTGCACCAGCCATACTGATGAAAATAGCAGTTAGCATTTGCTTTGATCATCTGACTTGATAGGAACGAACGAGTGCAGATGTGACAGAGCAAAGAGAAGAGAAGTTGGCTCCGAAAAGAAGAAAGTGGATAGAAAGAGGATGACAATGCAATACTTGACGTACGATAAAGAGCATATCCACGTATCAACCAACACCGTATGTGCAAAACCCCTCAGGTTCAGTATATGCAGCAGACATGCATCCAAGCACAAGCGACAGCCTTCAACTTCACGCGCGCTGGAATTTTCCGCCGCGCTGCTCCCACTCAGCATCCACATCAGGTACGGTCGGTATATGACGCTCCTACAAGTCAGGTAGCGTTGCCGTAAGAAAGCGCCCGCCTCGGTTTGCACATCTGCTGTGTCGACGGTGAAGCCAAAGGCTGACGGCAGCACCTCGCGCCACTCGTCTAGTTGGTGATCTAGCTCGGCGATGACAGGTGGAAAGCGGCGCCAGTCAAGGGTTGCGTTACGCGCATAGAGAAGGTTGTGGACGCGATTGAGCAAACGCCGCATAGAGATGCAAGCGAGAAAGTATAGGGACGAGTGCTCCTCTTGCAGGGCGGTGGTGTGGGTAGGGTAGGGGATCACGCCTGGTAATGGTATGGAGGACTCGATCGGTGCGATGCCAGATGGTGGAAGGGCAGAGAGTTCGGCAAGATAGTCGCTGTAAGAAGGGAAAATTGTCAGACATTCGCTCAAGTAAATATCTTGTTGGTGGATCAAGAATGGACCGCGAATTCGAGAGGGCGTCGGCCTTTCAGTGAACAAAAAGAATCGCCGTACAGGTGGGCGCCCGCAGCAACTGGAGTTCGGGAGATCACCTTTCAAGGATATAGCATGACCAGAATATTCGTCTCATGCGCTCTTGCTCCTCAGATGCTTCATCCACAGGCCGATACGACAGAAGGAGGAGGCATTTCGCTGAAGCAGCGTTGATGTACTCCCAAGCCTGCAATGGGCGGCGTAAAAATGCGAAGTATAAACTGCAAGACATGAGTAGGTGAATGACTTTAGGGCCAATAGTGCCACAACACACAAGAGAAGGACAGTCTTACGCTGTGAAGAACAAGCACTGTGCCGCTTGCGACGCTATTTCCATGTGCGCAACATGTAGTCTCTTCAACGCATGGTCGAAATAAAGGTCGCCCATTTGTCTCTGCTGAGTTCGTATCTTGAGCTGTGCAGCAGACAGGTCAGCCCCCAAACCGAGGCCGGTTACCGTCTGGCTAGCACAACCAAGCGCCATGGTCAAATGCGCCAGACAGCTTTGGACGGTATAATCGTCCGCCACACCAGGAGTAAAGCACTTGACAGCTAGTCGGACCTTGTCTACTTGCTGTCGGGACAAAGTTGGATACCAAAAATTGACGTGGCTCTGGAAAGCATCGAGGATAGCGTCCATTTCCTGATCTGATACGAGGGGGTATAAAAGAGACGTTGATTTCATTTGTAAAGGAGAGCGTGACTGTTCAAGCTCAAAGATTGGAGTGTAGCCGTGGCGCAAAGTAGGGAAGACATCAAAATGCGGCCACTGAAGAACCGATTCGGTCGTTGAAGTATGCATCGAGTCAAGGACAGCATTCTCCAGGCTACCGTTCCCATTCTTCGGGTACTCGGACGGCGTTCTGTGCGACTCGCTTGGCGGGCTCTGCTGCTGTTGGTCTGGCTGGTGTGCCCGAGAGTCTGCAAAGGGGGATCCAGCCACGTTCGAAGTTCCCGGTGGCAGAGTTATGATGGACTGCAAAGACTGTCGCCGATCTAAGGACTGCGGTGTAGTCTAGAAAATTGATTCTTGAGTATTAGCATTGGTGTTCCAGCAGCATATAAGCCTTCGGACCTTCCAATTGGACCACCAGTGATGACTGGACTGACAATGTTGGCGCCCATCTGCTGGAGCATTTTCTCGACTCGCAGGACCCCTTCGAGGATGAGGTCAGTCTTGCCTCGCCTGCGATTTCTCACTGGTCAGTTCCTACGCGAGGTCCTGGTGAACACCTCTAGAAAAGCCTGCTACGCACGAATTTGCCTCTGATCCATACGTGCAGTCGATGCGAGCGACAGAACACGAGGTGCAAGGGCTGAGTCCATCACATCTAGATTTTGATCAAAAGACATCGATCAGCTTGAGTCACGAATGGGACAACCCGGTAGATGACTGGTGACGGTAGAAAAAGCAGCGGAACCTTATCTTGCGCGAACGACAGACATCGCACTATAACTCCCCGTAGTTTACTGTTAGCGAACAGTTTCAGTCTCGCAGGCAGTCATACGGAGGACGTCAACTCACAGCATGCGAGGTCCGCAGCCTCTTCCTCGTCAACGATGCCGCCGCCGCCGCCGCCGCCATGTGATCCTGGTCGGCCATGTCCAACTTTGTTCAAGTTTGGATGTGCATAGCGAGCCACGTGGCTACCCTTGTCGGTCGTCGAGACAGGTACGAGACAATACTGTGACTGCCAGATGGTATGTAGGACAAAGATGGGATCCTCCGCAGTGGTTTCGATGCGCGATTATGCGGCATGGATCGATAATGCCAAGGAACGGACAGGTCGCTCGGTTCGAGGTTCTGTCTAGGAGAGGAAGCGAGAGGCTGCCGAGGCCTGCACCAGGCGTCGTGTGATGGCTCGAAGAGGAAGCAGGACATGTGTGTGTGTGCTGTGGTTGCCGAATAGGATAAAAGAGGGGGGTCTGGAGAAATGTTCAAACGCGGGGATGCGGGGAGACTAATGGCCTGGAGTCTAGATGCTGCTGTAGGCACCAACAGCGCGGTAAGCCGCTAGATTAGCAGACTACAGCAGGTTGTTTCAGAGCATTGCACGCCCTAAATGCCCTGTTTGTTGCGGGCCTTCAGCATCTGTACAGTGCTTACTGATGACCCATCAGCCAGTACAGGCCAAGACATGATGCCTGCATCACAAGATGGCAAGCTTGATATTGATGTTGACAATACAAATCTTGCCCAAGACATTTTGATAGTCTCAAAACTGGAAACTATCTTCAGTACCTAGTTGTGGAAGTTGATTCCCAAAGACCGCCTTGAACGCCGTGCTCTCATCATCCTCGAAAAACGTCGCTGTTGAATTTCATCAAAAACCGCCCAAGGCTGCTAACCTCTCACTCGCTCTGTCACTCGCTCTGTGACTCGCTCTAGGGCTCGCCCCAGATCTCGTCGGCAATCTCGCGAACAAGCGACAGCTTCTTCTTCTCGTCCTCGTCCGACAGCGGGTAGCCGCTCTCGTGGGTGCTGAAGCCGCACTGCGGGCTGACGGAAACCTGTTTGAGCGCCTCCTCCTTGGTCTGGCCGGTGCCCTCGGCAATGAACTCGGCCGCCTTGTAGATGCGCGCCTTCATCTCGTCCTTGTCCTCGAGCTCGCGCAGCTTGGTGGAAATGACACCAACGACGACGTAGCGGTCCCTGGGCAGGAACTTGAGCGGCTCGAACCCGCCCGCGCGCTCCGTGTCGTACTCGAGGTAGAAGGTGTTGACCTTGAGCGTGGTGAAGAGCTTTTTCGCGATGATGTCGTACCCGCCCTCGGCAAAGTGGCGGCCGCCAATGAAGTTGCCGCGGCACAGGTGCACGCCCGTGTGCATATCGGCGGGCACCTTGGAGATGCAGTCATTGTACAGCTGGATGTACGCGTCGAGCAGCTCGTCGACGCTGCCAATGTTGTCCTTGTCATCAGCCCAACCCTGGCGGAACTTGTCTGAGCAAAAGTCTGTGTGTGTTTGGTGCGGGGCGTCAGTCAAGCGTTCCGGCCGGTTTGGTTGTTCAAGACAGTGGAGAACTTACAAGCCAGACCAGGGTCGTCAAACTGCACGTTCCTCAGGCCAGCCTTGTACAGCGCGTCCAGCTCGGCCTGGTAGACCTTGGCCACGTCGGCAAAGTACTCGGCGTCACTGGCATAGACACCCTCCTTCCACGCCTTGTTCTGCTTGTAGCGCATGTGGAACCAAGCCGGCGTGATGAGCGTCAGCTTGATGTCCGCCCAGCTCTCCTTGGGCACCGCCGCCTGGATCAGCGCCAGCTCGTGCAAGTTGGCCTTGCCGCTCGTGCCCGCGGTCCACCTCAGCGGGCTGCCCGCAATGACGCTGTCGCCGGGCATGACCTGGCGGTCCTTTTCAATGAGCGAGACGACGTCTGGGTGGTACAGGCGGAACATGGACGCGTCGGCCTCCTGCAGCGCCACGGAGCCGTCAAACTCGTCCCACATGTTGCCCCAGAAGCGCGTGCGGTTGTACTCGCCCGACGTCACGGCGCGGAACTTGAGCGACTTTTGCAGCGCCACAATGTCGGCCACCGACTGCTTCTCGATGGCTGGCAGGCCGGCCTCGTCGGCTGTCTTGGTGCCGGCGCGGACGGCCTCGCGCGCGTCCAAGAGGGGCTGCGGCCGGAGGAGCGAGCCCATGTGCTCGGCGCGGAAGGGTGGTGGCGCCATGCCTGTTGTACTCGGTAATGCGTGAGAAAGCGGCAAGGAGCAGACTAGCTTTGTGAATCAGACAGATGGATGGTGCTTGCTCAGAATATCCAAAGCCTGTCCAGACCAGGTTGAATTGTAGCTACCAAAACGCTGTCCTGGAGAAGAAAAGAGGAAAAGAGAGAGGTTCAGAATGAAATCACGCTGCTGCATCCGAAATTGAGCAGCCCCTCTTCTTCATCTTCATCATCATCCTTCTGCCTCTTGGGGTCCAGAAACACAAATCGAGTCCACAAACGTTCGTCCCTTTGCCAATCCGCCCACCACTTTTAGCGTCCGCTGACGTTGACTGGTTGACTAAACACCTCAGTGTCCATCCCAGCGGCGCTCCCACCAAGCTCCAGGCCCCAAGCTCCATGGCCCCTCCCCCCCAAACCAAAACGGTGAAAGGGTCCCCCTTCTTCGCCTCCTCGCGCCCTGGTGCGGAAATCGACCGAGTGGGATCAACCACGAGATGCGGGGTGAAAAGGTGGGTATGGCTGGTTTAGCTCCACGGACCATGCCGTGCGTGTCTCGATAAGCAAAAGACTTTACGAATTTCTGTCGGAGAATGCTTGGACAGCACGCAAGGGTCGCCTGTTCTGGAATGAGAATTGCTGGGAAAGGCTGATATGCCAGAGCCGAGATGGTCTTCTCTTTTCCTATCGATAACGCATTGTGCGGCTGGCTTACTCAGCCAAGAGACTTGCACGGGCTCCTTCTACACCTTGCCTCAAAGCGCCAAAGAGGGTCGCTCCACCGGCATAATTCCGGCTCATACTCGGGCGTTCTTTTTCAGGCTGGGCGGGTAAAACGCGGCAAATCTTGTGCCAATTGGACTTCACAGCTCAAAACATGCGAGACCAGAGTAATCATTTCGGGATTTCATGTATCCTGCAAACCTCTTGAAAAGCAACGCTTGGGTATAATGTATGCTGTCCTTTTCCATCTTGAACCTCGAAGACCTAGGCATCCATTTGCCTCTTTCCCATGGGCACCAAGTCGTCTCTTGTTGATAGACCGTAAAAATAAACACAAAAAAAAGGAGAAAGAAAAGAACTCAAAACACAAATACAGCAAAACCAGTGCGGTCACCTCGGTGCAGTTACGCTGCTATCCAAAAGCACCGTCCAGCCCTCCAAGCTTCTTGTCTACCAATATTCGCTTTGGAGACTAGAAAGAAGAAAGGGTAAAAAGCAACCAAGAAAAGAAGAAGGAAAAAAAAAAGAAGAAAAAAAACCGAGGTCAGCAGCCAGTCCTGATTAGGAAGACAACGGAGATTGCTCTGCAGCTTGATTGAAGTTTGGCTTTTCTGTAATGTATCGTCAGTCAACAGCAATTAAATCGCGAGCATCGGACCTCACAATGCTGCATATGAAGCTTGCAGCATCTTTCAGTATAAGTCGCATCTCAACTTTATTCCGAGGTTTCTCTCGAACAGCTTTCCACTCACCTGCTCTTCAGGGGAAAAAAAGAAGAAAAAAAAAAAGAAGAAAAAAAAAACAGAAAAACAGCCGCTGCGATCACACGTCTCGATGATCAGTCCCAGAAAACCACCACGGAATGGGCTGTCAATCGAAATAAATCCTGAACTCCTCCGTCATCTCCCCTTGCCCTTCTCCGTCCTCCATCAACTCCCCAAGCCGGAGACCATGTATAATGCGTTGGCGCTCAAATGCAGGCGGGATCCTCGGCCCTTGGCCAAATCGCAAAGCATGGTTCCTGCGACTTTGGTCCCGCAGCGAGTACGTGACGGTGGTACGCGCACTCAGCTCGTCCAGGATGATGTTTGCCTTGAGGCATTTGATGCGGCTCGAGTTGCGCATCGGCCACACCTTGTTGACCACATCGCGCACAATGCCGATGCTGTCCTCGTTGGTATACAGCTCCATGTCGCTAACATCCCTGTAGTCGTTGGGCCAGAGCAGGTCGGTCCAGACAGGCTGCAGCTCCGTCACAATGAGGCTCACCTCGACAAAGGACGGATTCAAGAGCCCGCGGTCCATCAGCATCTCGGCACCCCGGCGCCATCTGACAGCCTCCTGCAGATCCTCCAGGGTGTGTATCTCAAACACCACGAAGATGTTGCGCATGAACACCAGGGACGGCTCGAGCCGCAGGCTGAGGGCGAAGTCGAGACCGCCTGCCACGCGAAAGTCGTTTTGGCTGAACCAGATGCGCTGCGCCTGGCACGCAAACTCCTTGCTGACCAGGAACAGGTCCGTCGGCGGCCGCCAGCACTGGCAATTTGCCGAGTAGCCCGCCTCCTCGACCATGCAAAACGAAGGCGCGTCGGATCCGTCGGGCTCCGACTTGCGGAAGCAATCCATGAACTGGCAGGCGTAGTGTGTGCACAGATGGCACGCTCGGATGCCCCTGTTTTCCTGCAGCTGCGCCGAGTCTGGTAGCACGTGCGGACATTTGGTGCACGCATCCATGTCGGTGCAATCACGATGCGCGCGAGGGTGGCAGTTTGGGCTGTAAGGCGAGCCCTCGTGGTGCGCCACGCAGAGATATTTCTCGTAGCGGTAGGCCGCACACCCGTCCTCGGCGGACCACGAGACGCGGTTCAGAGGCGTCACCACGTCCGTGTACTCGAGCACCTTGAGCTGCAGCTCGACGGGCAGTCGCATGAAGGGGAAGGGCTCCACGGCATCTGGCGCGAAGCCTGTCAGGCGGCGCGCGGCACGGCGCGCTTGCGCTGCGAGGATGTCTCGTTTCTCGTGCTCAGCGCCGCCGAGGCGCATGTCACAGCCGCGCAGCCGTGGGAAGCGCCTGACGAGATGGTGGAGTATGTCGCTGGCCAGCCAAATACTCTGAGGTGGGATGTCGTAGGCGAAGCTGAAGTGCAGATGGTCTGGCTGGACGATTCGGCCCAGTTCCACAACCGCCAGCCGCCAAAAGTCGAGGTTGACGTCCTCGTCCAGCGTCACGCAAAGGTATCGTATGCGTTGTATGGCGTGTGGTGGCAAGGTAAAGAAGACAGCCAGGTCTTTGTTGCTGGCGTAGAAGCGGTTCGTCGAGAAGAACAAGTCTGTCACGTCTTGGCTGACTTGGCGGCAGACGTGTCGCAAATCGCAATATGCTTCTAGATCGGGCAGCAGCCCATCGAGAATCTGCTGCTCCGGATCGTCCGAGTCGAAAACGTCTTCAGCCCGTAGCATGCGATGCTCTCTGTTGAATAACACTCTCCCATTTTTGGGGAGGCCTGCAAAGAAGTAGACGCGCTCCCGGACTACCGGCGGGAGAGCCAGGAAGCGGTGAAACGACGCCATGATGAAGTTATTTGAGATGTTTCGATTGGTGACAAGTGCTTGCGTTGCGTTTGTCAAAGATCGAATATGGTCACTGTAAGGCTCGGAATGGAGTACCAAAGTGTCAAAAAGCCCAAGAGGCTGAGATTCTGTGTGAACGAATGGATGCAAAGGTCTGTATTCCCGAGAGTAGTGCTTGGTGTATTTGCGAGACTCAGGAATCATATCCAGAAGTCTTGAAGAGCTGGGGAAGCCGAAAGTTGTGAACGATAGTAATTGAACGTTGATAGTCCAGCGACTGAAGAGTGCTAGGCTGCGCAATCTTGTTGTTTCAAAATTGGGCATACCGTGGATGTGGTCCAGTTTTCATACAGTGGATGTAGTCAAGTTGTCAAACAGCGAATGTGGTCCAGTTGTCAAACCGTGAGTCAAATGATGGTGATTAATTTCGTGGTCCGCGAGGACGAAGAAGAAAAAGAGGAAAAGAGGCGCCTGAAGGGCGAACCGGGGGGAAGAGGATATATATATGGCGGTGCGGCACGGAGCACAGACTACCACACAAGAGCTACAGAAACTAGTCATTTCCTGGTAACAGGCCATGTAATTTTCCGCTGAAAGCAGCTTCGCGCGGGAACTGAGAAGTCGAAGTTGTAATGGTGTTTGCCTATTGGGCGGACACTGAGCAAGTATCGCGAGCGGTCGAACGGCAATCCCAAAACGTCCAACAACTATGTGGCTCTTATGTCACGACAAAATCCGCGCTCTTGGTCACATGCAAGTCTGCTGTTGGTGAAATTCTTTCGCAATGGATTATGATCGTCCTCGGCAGCTTGGCTACGTTTCCTATCGTAGGCCACACTGTGAAGCTCGAATATCTGCTCCAGGCCCTTGACGAACAGAAGTCGTGTACAGAGCCTCGCGTTCCCGAGAAAATATGATCTTGCAATACTCCAAACCGCAACTGATGGTCAAGCTTCTCTTTCTGCGGGCTTCTCTTTTCATTTCCTTCGACAGCAATCATGTCTATCTGGTTCTGTTAGAAATTCTGAAAGGCACGTATAGTTGCTCTATAAAGCGCAAGCCATGCCCATTTACCCACATATAGTCTCAGAACTCAGTAGAATCATTGCTCGTAGATCGTGATCAGAAGTGGGTGAATGACCCGACATCGTGAAAGCATCAAGCGATGGAGGAAAACATGCCCAGTGAATGACGGCAGATATACCATATTTTAGCAAGATTAGGTTTTACTGTATTTCATGTTCCTGCTACGCCCGGTATATTTGCTACTGTGACTTGATTATAAGTCGATCACAGGACAGGCTCCTACAGGCTGCAGAAATCTCGATAATGTTCTGCTTGCTGTGATTGCTTAGATATATTTTCCCTATCTATTGCTTCATCTGTCGGCTTTAGGATATAATATCCTGGAACATAGATGACTGCTTAGCTCGATACTGTGCTAGTGTGCCTTGAAGATCATATCCATGGATACACAGGTAATTGCTTCCTACTGGGACGTGCTCCTCTGTAGCGTAACTTAGCAAGACGACATGGAGGTCCCCAGCTTGAGCTTCCCGTCTTGATGCCAGATGGCTCGCTCCTGCTCACAATTTGAAAGCTCTGATAAACAGCGGAGAATAGCTAATAAATACCGAAGCTACGATGATTCATACCTTCAACTAACATCAAGCTCCCTTCGGATGTTCTCAAAAACATAGTGCAAGTATTTCATCACAGCATCGCACTGGCGTCAGGAACCAGAACTCAACACATTCCATCCAAGACAATATCAGTAAGTCGTTGACTGAGAAGCTGAAAGCTCAACTTACACTCTATCCATCTTTTATTCAGAAACTAACCAGCCATTGAACGGGAAAGCCACTTTTTCTTTTCTCTATAGATTTCATATTCAGTCTTCGACTTCATCCTCGACCTGCGCTCTTTGGCCCATCTTCTACACAGCTTGAACCATCGGGTATATCTGCCATTGCGTCTACCGCAGGGTCAACATCGGTATCATCCGAGCAAGTCACGCGAATAATCACTGGTAATTATGGAGGCTCCCATGCGCATCTTCAACCATCAGTACTCTGCGAAAGCATCCTCTCCCGTCTTACCTTCATCGCAATCAGCCGCAACTTCTTTTCCACTATTCGGACTGCTTCCAGCAGAGCTTCGCCTGCGGATCTGGACGTACAATCTTCGACAGCCCAGATTTATCCGCGTGCTGCTAGACCGGCCGCCTGAGCCCTACGATGATGCGCAACTGGTTTCATTGAGATGCGGCCAAAGACGCCCTAACGAAGCTTTGAATGAGAAGGGAATATCGAGGCCTCAAGAAAATGGCAGTCTTGAGGAAGATGAGCAGCTTCAGCCTCGCACACCACACCTCCCACTCGTCAAGATCACTTTTCTAGAGTCGCCTGCGTCTCCCGTGACTTTACTACCACAAGTCTGTCGAGAATCACACGCAGCCTATCGAACCTTCTACCCTCTACGGCTTCCCGCACTGGTTCGCATACCAAGTCAACAGAGTTGTCAAATCAGGCCATTCATTGCATACTTGAATCCAGAATGCGACATGATCTCTATTCATACCATGTCTACTTCAATGAGCGCAATCTGTGTTCTACTTCCTCTCTTTTTACACGTTGTGCTGCAGCACGACCATTCTCCCGCCAACTCGCGCTTTGGCATTCGCAACCTTTGCATTGACCTGACCGGCTTCTCATTTGACTTGCTTGAGCAAATACATCTCCAGGCTCTGCCCTGTAACACGATCAACTCCGTCCGCCGTACAATCTCGAATTTGCGCAACGTATACTTGTGACACATGGGTCCACCTCGCACAACAGAGTCACGTATTATGCCGGGATCTCTTACGGTCCCGGGTTCGGATCCGTGGTACAACGCCAGCGTTCCTTTGCTTCCAGCCCTTGGATGGAAGTTCTCTCGGACAATCAGTCGCATCAAAGGCTTCGATCCGCGGCTCGCTGGGCCCGAGGGAACCGCAGATTTGTGCAAAGTCGTCATTTTCAGAGACGCATCAAAGACACAGACCAGATGGAAAATATTCCAGGACTTTTGGAGTGTAAGAGCAGGCTCAGCGTTGCCGGAGGGAGTGCGGGAGCACGTACTTATTGCCCAAGAAGGCGATTTGATGTCTGGACAGGACATTCGTTTCGCTGCTACTGTACCGGCTACCCTCGAGGCGGCTTTGCAGAACGAACGCAAATTGTGGCTCGACATGATAGACCTGTCACGGGGTAGAATCCGCGCCGCGACCTATCGCACGCTCTTGCGTCTGGAAGAGGAGCGGCGTCTGGAAGGCTATCAGGGTAGTGGTCCTGTGTCAACGCCCGAGACGTGGGTTTTGAAACGCCAGGCATCTACTGCAGTGGGATTTTGGTTGATACAGCCAGAAGTACTGGCAATCGCGGAAACTTTTGGTCGACCGGGTAAGCAGATTGCCGACTTGTCCACTGTGCCAAAGGCTCTAGAGTTGTAGGTTTTCGAGGGACCTCATTGACCCGGACATATGATGTGAGGTTTCATGCTGGGGGTACTTGTGTGTTTTGGTTCTGATTTTGGTGTTGGGGTAGCGTTATGGTGGGTTCATCAACAGCGTTGCACTGTCGTGATGATGAGTTGTTTTCTGTATTACCGAGCTTGAGGTTGAAAGGATTAAGGGTAGCAGGAGCTCATTCAGCGATTGACCAGGAGAAGATCGATAGCACATATTGAGAATTCTGCTTCCAAACTGGTAGGCAGACTGACACACTTTTAGACTCATTCTATTCTAGCGACCATCTTGTTCTTCATGAAAACCAAGATTCACTTCGCCAACCAAATCACCTCTACCTATGTATCAGGCTAGATCTAAACTTACAAATCACCATCATTCTCTCGTCCTATACCCATTTTCACTCCTTAAAGACCAATACTCTCCAATTCAAACGCAAAACTCATTTCCTTCACTTTAACGAGCAAATCCTCCCTCACACCGGGCCCACACGCGCCAGTGCCGACACCAGCAACGAGGTGGTCGAGCCGCAGCAGCGCCGCATCTTCTTCGACCAAATCAGGCGGGTGCCTGGCGGCGTGCAAGTTCTCAATGGAGTGGTGGCTTGCCACGAAGCTAAATAAGCCCTGTTCTGCTCCTTGCTTATCATTCTCAGGAAGAACAGCCCTCGCGCGCACACCTGCATCTTGCGCATCGGTGAGCTTGACCCAGCGCGTTTCCATGCGATTCGCGTTCTCCTGTGGTACCTCGTACGGTGTCTGGAGGTCTGCAATGGCGTCGACGGACCACACGCTTGTGCGTTGTGCGGATTTCTTGTCTGGGTAGCTTTCTCCTGGCCCGAGGCCGTACCAGGATACTTTTGTCAGGGCCTTGCTGAGGCGCAGGTTGAGGCCTGCGCGGGGAACGTGGGCTGGGATTGCGCCTGTGGGTTTGAGGGAGGTGACGTTGATCTTGAGTGAGCCGGTGCTGGTGACGGTGTATTCAATGTGAGCTTCCCAGCCCCATGCTAGGATAGCTGGGGTGATGAAAGTGTGCGCTCTGAAGATGGCCTTGTCTGGGTCCGAGGTATCAATTTCAAAGGAGCGGAGTTGGGATTCAAGTGTGTCGACGCCGAAGCGCTGCCAGTAGGGCAAGGATCCAGGAACATCATTGTCTGTTGCGGGACGCCAGAAACCAGGGGTGATGGCGCTGCCAGTGATGGGATCGGCTTCGAGAAGGGAGACGTTGTTGACGGTCCAAGCGGTAGGGGCGCCGCGCGCACGGTCAAAGGTGAAGGTATAGTGCGGGCCGGATACTGTCACGCTGGCACCGGAAGTAGTTACCTTGACTGGGGAAGAAACTCTGTTGAGTGGTTTGGACCGAGATTCTGATTTATACTGGTTGACGGCGGAGGAAGATGGAAGCTTCCACTGTGTCCATGCGACTTCGTGGCCGGCGGGAAGGCCTGGAGTTGTTTCCCGGGTGACGAGCGAGACCGTGACGAAGACATCTTTGCTGCTCTTGAACTTGGACAAGATGTCCTTGAGGTTGATTTCGCCCTTTTTGCCGGCTTTGATATCTGGGACCGTGAGGGTTCCTGCGATGAGGAGATTGCTCCTGGGATTTGGTTAGTAATTTAGTGGGATAAAAGGACGAAAGTTTGCAGTGAACTTACTCTTCATCAATCTCCTCAATCTTGTAGGACGCACTCAGATGAGACAAGTCGATAAAATCGTAGTAATTCTCGAGGCTCAGCTTCTCGCCTTCCACAGAGAATCCCACCGGCTGAATGACCTTCTTGTACTCGATCAAGCCTGGGGTAGGCTCGTGGGTGCTGAAGCACAATCCATCCATGACAAACGTGCCGTCGTTAGGCACATCGCCAAAGTCACCACCATAGCCGTAATACCCGCCTTTTCCGGTTCCATCGCCATCGTCCTTCCAGAGACCATGGTTTGCCCACTCCCAGATGAAACCGCCCTGTAGACGTGGATGCTTCCTAAAGAGCTCTTCATAGTCCTCTAGCCAGCCAGGACCATTGCCCATGGCGTGTCCATATTCGCAGAGTACTACGGGCTTCTCAAATTTGCCATTCTTGACACCCTCCGTTTGGGACAACTTGAGCAGGCGCTCAATCGGTGGGTACATGTAACTGTACATGTCCACGCTCTCGGCGTGCACATCGCCCTCATAGTGGACCAGGCGGCCTGGGTCAATCTTCTTGCTATGCTCGTACATAGCTTTGTGATTCTGGCCGTAAAACGCTTCGTTGCCCAGACTCCACATAATCACGGAGGTGTGGTTCTTGTCGCGCTGGATAAGGTCGTCCATACGTTCTACGTACGCAGCCTTCCACGAAGGGTTATCGGTAGTGAACTTTGCGGCTTGTGGGAAAGTGAACTTCTTGCGCTCCTCGTAGTCCATGTGCTCCGGAATGTCCTGGGGCCGGGCCACTGCGTCGTAAAAGCCGTGGCACTCAAGATCAGCTTCGTCCATGACCCAGAGTCCCAGCTCGTCAGCCATATCGAGGATCTTGGGGTGAGAAGGGTAGTGCGAGCACCGAAGAGCATTGATGTTGTGGGCTTTCATGAGCAAAAGGTCCTTCTTGATGAAATCCAAGGGCACGGCACGGCCAAAGCGAGGATGGTGGTCGTGTCTGTTGACACCACGAAGGCGAATTGGTGTGCCGTTGACAGTCATCAGACCGTCAATCAGCTCAACCTTGCGGAAACCTATTCTTTGCGTGACGACATAAGGTTTCGAGGACGATGTCGTCAGTGTAAGCTTGACAGAGTATAGGTAAGGCGATTCGGCCGTCCACTTGGTCGGATTAGTGACGGGAACGGCAATCTCGACCTTGGTAGAGCCGGACGAGACTTGGGTTTCCTTGGTCTCGAGCACATTGCCACCGTTCTTATCGAGTTCTGAAAGCTGGATCTCGAGTTTTCCATCATCGTTGCTCAAGACATCGATAGTGGCCTGAATTGTGGCGTCTTGGTACTTGTCGTCGAGGTCTGTTCGGAGAAACCAGTCATTGATGCGCGCTGTGGTTGGGAAGCCAAGCAAATGAACGTCTCTGTATATGCCTGATCAAAGAATGATTGTCAATTTGGATGTTTCTTTTATAAACTTCAGCGGGCGAATAATCATACCTGAAAGCCACCACTGGTCCTGGTCTTCGATATAAGTGCCATCAGACCACTGATAGACACGCACAACCAGCTCGTTCTGACCGTTCCGCTGGATGTAGTCGGACACATCAAACTCGTGGGGGTTCCTGGCGCCCTGCGCGTAACCCACCAGCACACCATTGACCCAGACGTGGTAGGCGCTGTCTACACCATCAAATCGCAGGACCAGTTGTGCCGAATCGTCCCAGGTGCTAGGCACGGAGAAGGTCCTCTTGTAGGTGCCCGTGGGATTCTCGGTTGGCACATATGGCGGGCACGCGGGAATGGGATACTGAACATTCGTGTACCAAGGCTTGCCGTAGCCCTGAAGCTGCCAGTGGCCTGGCACTGTGAGCTTTGCCCAGGATGAAGCATCACTATCGCTGGACCTCTCCGGCTCGGGCGCTTCGAGAGGTGTCGAGGCGTAGTGGAAATCCCAGCTTCCATTGAGCAGG
Organism: Coniella lustricola; assembly: GCA_003019895.1. Lineage (NCBI taxonomy): Eukaryota > Fungi > Ascomycota > Sordariomycetes > Diaporthales > Schizoparmaceae > Coniella > Coniella lustricola. The sequence goes on from KZ678460.1 coordinate 26,964, forward strand.
AGCGACGTTTCTGGGATGAAGTAAGAGCGAGCAGGAAGACAATTGCGTCGGAAGACGGCCTCGTTGATGTAATCGGGCTTGTGCTCGTCCTCTTGGAGGGGAATGCCAGAGGGAGCCATCTTCTGGGTTTGAGATGAGATTTGCTCTGATCAAAGAACGAGCACAAAACAGACCACAGACGGAGAGAAAGTCTAAGAGAAGGAGAAGATGGAGAAAGGGGGGAAAGAAAGAGAGAGGGAGAGAGGGAGGAAAGTAGATGGGCCTCTGTGAATCTGATTCTTGCAGAGAGATCCGAGGGTAATTTCCTTGGTATGGAGCGCTATGTGCAACCGCGGCCCACAACGGGGTGGGTAGCGCAGGTGAAGCTGAGGTTGTACTGCTCCGACTGCAATGCGCGCATCTACTGTCGAAGGAGAATGCGAGCCGAAGTTGATGTGTTACTATGGACAGAGATTGCGTTTTTGATGCTATGTAGAAGTGCGCACAGCAATCAAGATCTCGAGTTGAGATTCGGGAATTTGGAAGCTCGACAATCGCTACGGTATTACATAGGAAGGCACCGTGAGGAGGCAGGATGCTTGAGGCAGTTAGTTGCCTTACCCCGCACTCACGATAATAAACAGTGCACATGTCTAAGCTGCGGGGTCTGGAGGGCTGGGGTCTGGAGGGCTCCACATTCTTCCACCCTAGCATCCTAACCCGACTTTGCTTCCAGTGGTGCGAATGAACTGTCGTCCAAGATGTATATCCGACCATGATTCAGGAGCTGGAATAGTACCGTGGTTCATTCAGACTTACGCATTGTCTCTTCTGCTCACATTACATTAGAAAGACCATTTCTTGCTCAATCAGTGACCAAAATCTTCCCGGGGCTGACGGAGCCGGAGTGGGTCGGCCACAGTTGGAGCAGGGACAGGGGCCCTCATTACCCCTCAAGGGACCCCAAGAGTCATCCCAGCTCTGCAGCGTGAACCCTTGTTACTTGCCAGCCAACCGTATGGTCACCAGCCAATCTCTGGTCTCAGCAGTCTGGGGTAAAAGCGGGTCAGGAACTAGCATACGTCGAACTTGTGAAGGCACAAACAGTCATCCACCTTTTTTTTCTTCCTTTTTCCCCCCCGTACCAGTACCAATACATGCGTGCTTCCACACCGTCGCGTCTTATATGCGCACCTCGCAGGAGTAAGCCCGCCATCTTGGTCTTTGTTTTTGCTTTGAAACCTTGTCTACATCCCTGCCATGGATGCCTGTCTCCTGGCTAGCCCCGGCGTCTTCGGAGCCGACCCGAGCATTCAGGATTGCCAGGCCCTTTGAGGTCGAGGAGATGGCTTCGACTCGTCCTCTAATCTGGTCTGTATCTTCCCTTGACATTCAACAAGTATATCCACTAATCCCAAGTACTTTAGCTCCGCCAATACCGTCCGCTCCTCGTCGACATGCCCTGCACCAACCATCCAGAGAGACAGACAACCAATCAAGCGGATGCGGGGAAAGAGTCACATCTTGCCATCCCAAAAGCGGCCCATAAGCCCGGAAAAATGGCGACTAAGAAGCAGCTGGAAGCGCGAGAGATACTACCATAGCACACGACCCTGGGAACAGCTGCTACCCTCATGTCGTTGTGGCAGGGTCGTGCCACCTGTGCAGCAGGCACTAGGCAGGCCTCTCTGGACCCGTCTTGAGCACATGCTTTTGCAGCCGATGCTTGCAGAAGCACTGCTGTCCATAAAGAAACAAGTCTCCTTGGTCGGCCTATATAAGTAGCACCTCCTCCTCTCGATATGCTGTGCGATGCTAGTACCAATCTGTGAGCTTGGACGGTCCGACAACCCTCTTTGGTTGACGTTGGCCATCACGACTCTTTCCCAGCCAGGCATCGGCTTACATCCGCAAAGATGGCTGCTGTAGACGAAAAGTCCCCTGGTCTTGACGCCCATCAAGACGAACTTCACACTGTCGACACTGCCGTCCACATTGCCCACGAGACTATCGAGGATAAGATCTCGCCATGGACCAAGTCCATGTTTCGCCTTTATGCCGCTCTATTCGTTGCATATCTCTGCGGGCAAGTCTTTTTGTTACATGGACTGAAACAATAATCATCCCCTCCACATGTACGCCTTGAAATTACAACTGACAACCAATATCCGAACCAGGGCTCTGAATGGCTATGATGGCTCCCTCATGGGTTCTCTCAACGGTATGACCGCATACCAGCACTACTTCCACATGACCACCTCGGGCTCCAGCATTGGAATTGTGTTCATGATGTACAACATTGGTTCCCTCTGCGCCGTCTTCCTCACCGGTCCAACGAACGACTTCCTCGGCCGTCGCTGGGGCATGTTCATCGGCTCCCTTATCGTCATCATCGGCACCTGCATCCAGGCCCCATCCACTTCCTCTGGACAATTCCTCGGCGGCCGGTTTGTCCTCGGCTTTGGTGTCAGTTTCTGCTGTGTCTCTGCTCCCACCTACGTCAGTGAAATGGCCCACCCGGCCTACCGTGGCACTCTCTTGGGTCTCTACAACTGTACCTGGTACATTGGCAGCATTCTCGCCAGCTGGATTTCATACGGCTGCGCCTACATCGACAATGATGACCTCGCCTGGCGCATCCCTATTTGGTGCCAAATGATCACCTCGGGCATCGTCTGCATCTTTGTCTTCTTCCTGCCTGAATCACCCCGCTGGCTCATTGCCCAGGACAAGCACGAAGAAGCCGCCAAAGTGCTCGCCAAGTACCATGGGGAAGGCGACCTCGACAACCCCTACGTCCAACTTCAGATGAAGGAGATGTTGCAACAAATTTCCAACGAAGCCTCCGACAAGCGCTGGTGGGACTACCGCGAGCTTTGGAACACGCACTCTGCGCGCCGCCGCCTCATTTGCGTGATCGGCATGGCCTGTTTCGGTCAAGTCAGCGGCAACTCGCTGTCGTCGTACTACATGGCTACTATGCTCAATAATGCGGGTATCACCGCTGAGCACACCGTTCTCGCAATCAACGGCATCAACCCGGCGCTAAGCTTGATCGCCTCGTGCCTGGGCGCGCGTATGACAGATGTTGTCGGTCGTCGCCCCTTGCTTCTCTACACTATCTTGTTTGCTTCGGTCTGCTTCGCCATCATCACTGGCACCTCCAAGCTATCCCTCGAAGACCCCTCTAATCACGCTGCAGGCAACGCAACGGTCGCCTTTATCTTCATCTTTGGTATTGTCTTCTCCTTTGGTTGGACACCGCTGCAGAGCATGTACATTGCCGAAACGCTTCCCACGGCCACCCGCGCCAAGGGCACCGCGCTGGGCAACTTTGCGTCGGCAGTGGCGAGTATTATCCTCGCCTACTGCTCAGGCCCCGCGTTTGAGCACATTCACTACTACTTTTACATCGTGTTCATTTTTTGGGATCTGTTTGAGGCCGTTTTTATGTACTTTCTCTTTCCCGAGACCAAGGACCGGACGATGGAGGAGCTGGAGGAGGTGTTTTCTGCGCCGAACCCGGTCAAGAAGTCGTTGGAAAAGAGGAGCGCGCAGACGGTGCTGAATACGATGAACGTGCACGTTGACGAGAAGGAGGCTACTGTTTAGAATGGTTTATGCATGGCCAATGTGGTGGGAAGGATAATGTAGTCAGGACCAGATAATATCAAGCGACGCTCATTCTTCGAACTTTTGGAATAATCGATACATACTCATGGTACTAATTGTGAGGCTGGACGCACACGAGTTCCAAGCGTCTTACTCTGACAGACACATGCACACCGACATAAGATGTATTCAAAAAATATTACTGGTATAAAGTTAACATTATGATAGAACTCATTATCATTTCTTTCCTGATGCCATTCCTCTCTTATTCAACGCATCTCACGCAATAGTAAATGTTCCCGACAGTGGCAAATCCCGACTATTTCTGCCCACAGAGACGGTATAATCGCCCTTGCGCAACAGCCACTTTTGCGCCACCACATCCCACACACTTAAGTCGCGCCTTGTCAGCGAGAACTGTACCGTCGCCCACGCTCCAGCCTGGATGGAGGGCTTTTCAAAGCCGCGGAGCTGGCGTACTGGGAGATTTTGGTCGGTTTCGTCACTGTCGTCGGATGAGGAGGATGGGATGGAAAGGTACAGCTGCGCAACCTCCATGCCATCCACGGCGCCCTTGTTGGTGATATTCGCGGTGACGGTGACAATTTCATCCCATAGATCAACCGCGCCGCCCGCGGCCACGACGCCTGAGGGATACGACGCAGCGGTGACAGTGTAGGTGGTATCACTGCACCCTGCAAGCGAAATCTCCAAATCGGCGTAGTCAAAAGTGGTATAACTGAGTCCAAAGCCAAACGCGTACCGTGGGGTGATGTTGAACCGGTCAAAGCGCTTGTAATCAATAAACACGCCCTCGGTGAAGTTCGACTGCGGGAAGTGCTCAAACATGGAGCCCTGCGCGGGCGAGTCGGGAGCCAGCAGCGCGCCGTAGTCGCTCTCGTTGAAGGCGACTGTGTAGGGCAGCCGGCCCGAGGGGTTTTGCACGCCGTAGAGCAGGTCTACGAGTGCTTTACCGCTGTCTTGGCCAGGGAAATGTGCGTAGATTATAGCTGTGACGTTGGGATGGTCTGCAATGGAGTCGGGGAGGAGTCGTGCGCCTGCGTTGTGGAAGACGACAATGGTGTTGTTGCATTGCGAGGCGACGGAGAGGATGATGCCGTCGGTGTAGTCGTCGCGGACCGAGGGGCGGTCGGCGCCTTCGGCGGCCCAGGTGTTTCCGAAGACGAGGCAGGCGTTGCTGGTCGGGTTAACAGGTGGAGCGGGGGACTCGAAATCCCAGTAGAGGGTTGTGGCATCGTCGTAGGCGCGGGCGACGAGAGCGTCGTAGGGCGCGCTGACGAAGGACTGCGAGACGCTACCGGAGCCGCCGCCGGAGATGAGGGTACCATTTATGGCGATCGGTGAAATGGGTATCTCGAGATTGCCGAGGAAGGCGAGGTTGAACTCGGTCAAGTTGGCGGATTCGATGCCGACGGTCCAGGCACCGAACAAGTCGCCAGCGGCAACGCCCTCCTGTTTTTTATTAGCGGGTGGGGGTTCTTTTCTCTTGTGGATGTCATAAAAGGAAGATGGTAAGAACTCACATAGTTGTTGACGTTGGGTGCCTTGGCCGAGTAGCCAAAGATGGAAATGAGTCTCATGTCGGCGGACTTGAGGGGAAGTGCCTGCTTGCTGTTCTTGACCAGGACGTGGCCTTCAACCGCACCTGCGTACAAAGTCGGACGGCCGCTGGCATTGCGGCCATCGACGACGGTGTGCGGGGCAGATAGGTCGGCAACGATTCCGTAGCCAGGCTCTGGGAAGTCGGTGTCTTGGCCGAGCTGGTACCACGCGGACAAAATTCTGTTGTTGTTTGTGTTTAGTACCGATAGATGTGCGGATGAACCACGGAAGGTAGACGATCAAAACTTACCTCGTGACCATGTCGTCCAAACGCGTCTCATTAACGGTACCGTTGCCAATAGCCAGCGTCAAGTTCTCACCCCACACAACCGACGTAGGCATAGCCATGTCAAGACCAGCATTAGCAGAAGCCACTCCAGCATCCTGCGCGTCCCAGTCTGACACGACGAAGCCCTGGAAGCCGAGCTCTTCTTTGAGGAGGCCATTGAGCGACTTGCTGTTCTGACAGGCGGCCGAGTTGTTAAGCTTGTTGTAGCTGCACATAATGCTTGCCGTTCCGGCGCGAACGGCATCTTGGAAAGGCCTTCGAAGTGTGTTAGTACTGTATCTTGGTGGTAAAAATGCTGTAGGTCGCCAAAGGAATGGTGGCATACCAGAGATATAACTCGTGGATTGTCCTGTCGTCAATGTTTGAAGACACTGGAGCGGCGTACAACTCGCCTGTGCTGGCTAGGCGATGTGTCTCCTGCTCGTAGCCGAGGAAGTGCTTTGTGTTGGTGATGACACCAGCATCCTGGATACCGTTTGTGGACTCGTAGACGAGTGCTCCGGATAGGTAGGGGTCAGGAGAGAAGCCTATCGGTCACAAATCGTATTAGCAAATCCTTTGGTCCCCAAAAGATCGTTCTCAGTCTTCAAATACTCCGACAGAAGGCATAGACTCACCCTCCCAGTTGCGTCCTCCCTCAACCACACGACCCAAGGGACCCACCACAGGGCCAATCAAGACGTTGACGCCCTTGACACGGGCCTCGCCGCCGATGAACCAAGCTCTCTGGTAGGCCAGGTCCTTGTTCCAGCTGGCTGCCGTCGAGACGCCAGAAGACCATGCGTTGACATAGTCTGTGACGCCCACGCCGTTTCCAGAGTTCACCATGCACATTCCCGGAAAGCCGAGACGGGGTATGGGGCCCACCTCTCCTGAGCAGCCGTTGGAAGGTGTTACTCCGCTCGTGATGTTGATCTAGAAAGTCCTTGTCAGCTGGATGAGTCTCATACCTGGGCTTTAGAACCAGATATCATGTTCTTCCCGATATCACAGTTGTCTAGTACCATATCTGTGGTAGTATGAATTTTGCAGACATACCTTCTCATCCATGGTCATCTGCTCAAGCATGGCCTTGGCCTTTGCAATTGACGCTTGCCATGATCCCGTAGCATCTTGTTGTGCTAATTTAGAGAAGACCAATTAGTATAGTTCTAGTATACATAGCCTTTGTCTTTTTAGACTTCTGACGTAGAGTGACATACGCGTTGGGTACACTGGGTCGGATTGGCCGTAGAACCATGTGTCGTTGGTGAGGATGTAATTTGCCGCTACACTAGGACTCAGTGCTACACTTAGAGCGGCACAAGCTAATGTAGAACCGCGCATTGTGTCTAGACGATATAGTCAGATAATTTGTCTGACCCAAAACAATCCAAAGACGTGGTTATGTGAGGAGTTGAAAGGATGGCAGATCAAACGAGAAGCATCAGGTATGCTTCATCAAGGTCAACAGTATATCATATAAGATTACACTGCGCCATGAGCATAATGGAAGAAGGCTTTGCGCAATTGCCACAATCCCAAAAAGAAAAAAAGACGAGAGCGTGTGAAAGAGATTCAAAAAGGCAAAACTTACCGACGAGGATATCAGGACGAACCTGGAATATGACACTGGCTGGATGATTGTAGAGAGTGCGACTCGAGTATGGTCCTGTCAAGAGAAGTACAGCAGCAACCTTTCGGATTTTGGATCGTCAATCTTAGTGAAAAGACTGGCCACTCTGAGCCAAGAAAGCTCACGAGAGAGAGATATCAACATCTTGCACCTCAGGACAGAAGTCTATATACATATGTGCGTATGGCCGCAATGGCCGCAATGGCCGCAATGGCCGCAATGACAACACCACCACGCACCACACGCGTACATGGTATATCAACATTGAACTTGCATCACCAACATTTGTCCCAACGAGTCAAAAAGCCCGCCTTTCCATTTTCGGAACTACATATCCATTCAAATGGACCGTGGAAGAGGCTCGGCCTCGGCAAGGCCTCGTTGGTATAGCTTGGTTGCTCCACTGGGCAGCCATATCAAGTAACTCAGGTAATAGACAGCGGCGAGGAGGCGGGGAAGAAGAAGGAGGAGGCGGTGGAGAGAACGGACAGAGGTGTCCAGCCAGCTGACCTATGCCGAATCTTAGAATCCAGCATTCGAGCAGGGGTACGACGTCCCACGGACAGAGTCGAGAGAGACAGACAGCGAGTGAGAGGGCGGGCTATGTTCCCAGGTGTAACTGCCGATATGGCCGAAGTCAGCTAGGTGGTTGGTATAGCTAGGAAAAGGCTGGCCGATCTGGGGGAACGTCGGCAGATCCGAGCACAAAGACCACATGAGCAGGACCAGGGAAGGTCTTTGCTGGCCATCCTTCTGACAACCGGAGAGTTCATCAAACAAGAACGAGGCTCGCTTACTTTTCACGAACCAGCCAGTCATAACTGGGCTGGAATGCAAGCACACGATTCGGATACCAATCCGTCGGTGCAAGAGTCAGCGTCTCGACGGGGATTTCGGATTGGAAAATTCATGCAGCAAGTATGCAATCACCAGGGACAAAGGGAAAGAAAAAGGGAACTCGCATCATTCTCACGCTCACACTCAGCCTCACCGCACTCTCTTGCGCAATCAACGGAGAAAAGAGATGCCAGGACAGTGCACGTGAAAGGGTTGCTATAGGAAAACCCGAGGGCGAGGTGTGCTTCCAGAGAGAAAAGAGGCTTGCAGCCAAGCAGCCGGCTCTGAATTTGTGGGGAAATGCAACCTGGACAGCCACCGCAACGTGCTTCCCCGTGGAGAACCCCGCAAACCCACTTTGTAGCTCTAGTGGGCGGGCAAGGGCTGGGCTCCACTGATCCACCGCCTGTGTGGTCACAACTCTAGGCCTGCTTTTGCCAGGGCTGCAGGTTGTTCAGGCTTGCCAGTTGCCAGGCTCTCAGGTCGGTTCCAATCTGACTGAAGCACCAAAATCAGAGAGCCAACGCGCAGAATCTTGTTCAACGGCTCTTCTTTTAGTCCCCGACACTGGCCATTTCCACTTACGCATTTGTTGCGATCGTCAGCCTTGCCCCGATGTCCGCATATACATGCCCGAGCATTATGTCTTGTGATCTATCCAGCGGCCCGATAAGTTGGAATTTCTACGGCACACGTCCCTTCAAGACTAGCGCGCTGGCGGATAACCCGCACTTCCAGAATATGCGTGGGCTGAACATTCCGGCTGCTGCCGCCGCCAGCCGTTGATACTAGTAGTATGACTTCAGCTGTTGTTGAAAAGACCTGGCCGCCGCTCTACCAAGGTGGAAAGATGGCTTGCTTGCTTTTCACTACAGCAGAATCCACGTGTTGTTCACGTCAACACAAATGTGGAAGACTCAAGTTCGTGATAAATCATCGCTGCTTGCGATTCCGTATTCACCTAAAATAAAGAGCAGATGCTGATCTGGTATCCCGAAATGACTCGAAGGAAAACAACGCTGTGACTAAATGAACCCAAATCAGCACATACCTGCTGTGATGCGTAGAAAATGTCCACCTTATACCATAACCATATCCTGCCTTGACGCCCTGACTCTCTAGTCTCTCAACCATTCCGCATCCTTCGACAAAGCTCTAGCTCTTGACATCACTTCGAGACGCTGTCAAAACCTTCAAACTAAAGGATAACACGCGCCTGGGTCTTCTGCGCTACCTTTTGAAAACAAAAGGGCAAACCCCTAGTCTATCTCCTCGGCGTCTGCGTGTGTGGAGCGATAGACCGTAATTGCATCGTGATCGAGTCCTGATGGAATTGGTCGGTTTTAGGGTGGTACCACGCAAATACATCGATGTACACCCTGCCCTTGGGTGACTCTAGAGCGATCAGTCCGTGTACCGCTATGGAGCCGCGAGGCGGATGGCATTTCAACGGTCGCCATGCGCGCTTGTAGCCGTCTGTAAACGCCATCCACGGTCCTGACCCTTTGCCCACCAGACTCTGATAATAGGGTATGTTGTCCTTTGTCAAAGACCCGCTAGGTCCGCCGGGGCCCTTGACACCGTCTGGTTTGGCAAGCCCCTCAGGTTTTGCTGCTGTCGGTTGTTCCGAGTCGGTGGAGGGTGCCGATGGTTCGGAGGCACTTGTCGACGACCCTGTTGCTGCATTGCCGTCTGCCGTCTGCCGCGATGCGAACTTGCTAAGTGTTTTTGCCACTTCTGGATTCAGACCTGACGTGTTGATCTCGTTACCCCCTGGCTGATACCCAAAGAAGTTGGCAACTTTGTTGACATTGTGCTTGACCATGGCTTTGGCAAAGGCATACGAGGCATTGGCCACAGGGTAGGGCTTGAGTACCCGGTCGATTAGCGCTTGCGTCCGTGGATCAACATTTTGTTCTTTGAGAAATAAACCCTCATCGTTCCATTCGAGGCTGTACGAATCTTTGCGTTAGTTTGGAGGTTATACATGCAGGAGATAATAACACAACGCAAGTGCACATACCCCCAACGCACACATTCTGGCGGTGGCCTCTCGGGATACGATATAATTAACCATCGAGGTCCAAGCTGGAACCCCTCGCCTTTTTTTGCCCATCTGCGCACGATCATATTCTTCTCCGCCGCCTTCTTGACCAGTGTGCTCAGATCATCCTTGACCCTCTGTCGCAGCTCGTGGTTCTGACTGAACGCCTTGAAGCTCTGCCATTCTTCTTCGCTGCCAGCATACGGAGGTGGTTGGACTTGCTTCTCGGTAAAGGGCAACGGTATAAACAGTGGCTCGAGTTCTTCCTCCATGCCTTTTGGGAGGGGTCCGCTGTCGAGGTGCTTGAGCGGTAGAAATGCTATCTCCTCCCAAACATACAAGGATACGATGCCGACCATGCAATATGTTGCGAGTTTCCTGTATGATTGAATTCTTGTCAATGATCTGGCCGACAGCCAGCACAACAGGCCGCACGCATCGAATGAACCAACCTGAATCTGCCTTTTGTTGGCTGTAGCTTTACTCTGTGCATAACAAGTTGCTCGCCAGACGCAACTGCACTAGCGATTCCTGGTGTTGCCCATGCCCGAGCAGAGTTGCGACTGAGTGCTTGGCGGAACATGGTTGGATGATGAATGGTGGCCTTGTCGCAGCCTTGCGCGTGGTTGGAGGATACTGCGTCCTAAGAGCGGAAGAGCACACGAAGAGCAAGACGGCCGTGATTGGCCAGGCGAAGTTTCGCAAGAATAATCTGGGGCCTCGATTACTGTGTGGTAGTCCCTTTCAAGATTCGCTGCGACGGGCTGATGGTCTGTCTTGGTAGAGGGGTAAAGATGGTATGGCGTCTTGCGCTGGGTGCGTAGGTCGAGAAAAAGTTGTAGTAAAGGAAGCGCGGTTAATGCGTGGGTCGTCGCGGGGCTTGTGGGGGGGGGAAATGATGCCAAGTGATGATGCAAAGGAGGAATAAGTGTCAGAAAAACGAATGACAGATTGGGTGACTTTCGTGGTTGCGAGTCCGGAGGCGAAATCACACCGGACGTCGGAGGTTGGAGCATGCGGCGCGCAAAGGCGGCGGGCCAAGGCGTCTAGGAAGGACCCTCGATAGCAAGCCTTATCGCCGACTTTGATGAGGCGAGGGCAGGCCAGCAAGTTTCGAGTCATAGTACGGCGCGCCCAGCGGTACGCAGCCATCAAGAGAAGGTACGGCAGTACCTTGGTACGGGCCAACTCAGCCTCCGGTGACAGGGATCTGGGCCTAAGTGCTACTATCTTTGGGGGGCGTCATACGGAGTAGGTTGATTGCAGCTCGACAAGCTCCTTCGACAAGTCAGACCTCCTTCGACCGTGCCATCACCAACGTCAAACGAGCCCGCCGCGCCGACGTCTCCTTCCAAACGCCAAGAATCATCCAGAACATGAGGCTCCTCACCAGCTGGGCCGTCGCTGGCCTTGCAGGTCTTGCCAGCGCTGCAGCAAGCGAACCCGCCGACGTTTACATTCTTTCCAAGTCAGCGCCATCCTCGTCGAGCCCCCAGATACCGCGACAAGTTGCACGCGACATTGTGCTCTCGCGAGTCGGTGCACAGGCGAAATTTGGTGACTTGCCGAACAGCATCTCCACCGAAGATGCCCTCTCTTACGTTTCGCAATATGGAAAGGTGGCCAAGGGTCTGTTTGGCACACAAGCAGTCGGCTCCGTGCCTTCGCAGCTGGTTGTGCTGATCGAGGGTGTCACTAAGAGCAATGCAAAGCCACTGAAGGAGGAATTCGAGTCTCAGGGGTCCAAGCCTGCCTTCACCATAGCAGACCCTCCGTCCGCCAAGGCCAACAAATACTTTCTTGACAGAGAGCTGGCGTCTGTTGCTGGCTCCTGTGATGTTGCCACCGCTGTCGACCCCTTCAGCAGCTGCTGGACTGGTCTGTCTCTTGTTGTGAAGTACGATGCGGCCAAGGTCAGTTCACAGCCTCTAATCCAATACGAGCATCGGCCTCTTTTGAAGATCCATTTTTGTCGTCTGACGAGTGTTGCTGTAGAATCCGGAGATCCTTGACACCCTCATCAACAGCCTCACACGCCTGCGCGCTGAGGTGACTTCCAACGCCCTAGAAGCCGTTTTTGTGCTGCTACCAGAGAGCAGCCGCTCCCCCGAGCACGGCTACTGGACCACCAACCCCCCCAGCGAGCTACGCCGCCGCGATGAGACCCCAATCAGCGACACCAATTCCAAGTCTGTCATTGTGGCCGAGGCCCAAGGCGAGGACCTGTCCGCGCTTCCCTTTGTCGCTCAACTGGACACTACCAAACTCAACAGTGGCTGCTTCACGAGCTACAACAGCTGCGTCAGCGCCACCAACAACTGCACTGGTCACGGAACCTGCCTGGACCGATACGCCATGGGCACCTCGGGTGGGCAGTCTGGCGACAAGCAATGCTTCATCTGCTATTGCGGCACGACTAGCAAGCACCCGGATCAGGAGGATGATTTCCAGCATACCCACTGGGGTGGTACTTACTGCCAAAAGATCGACGTGAGCTCGCAGTTTTGGTTGCTGGTTGGAACGACTGTCATTCTCATTGGACTGGTTGGTGGGTCCATCGCCCTGCTATTCAATGTCGGCGAGGAGAAGCTTCCAGGTGTCATTGGCGCTGGTGTTTCGAGAGCAAAGTGAGCGGTGATCAGTAAACCATGTGCAAATGAGCAGGTCAGAGAAGAGTGAATGGCCTTGGTATTGCAGCTCAGTATTAAGGGCTACGGCTCGAGGCATGCAGGCTAAGATGTACACGAAAGAGCACCATAGAGGTTGTGGTTTGAAAAGGGTGTACCATATTGTCAGTATATTGTCATTACGGCGTTAGCATGGGAAGCACATTATCGTTTTGCATCTTCCAGTTAGATACGGATTCTTCATAACAAGTTTCATGGATTTCAATTGAGCGATGAACATGCACTAGTGCTGGTTGAGTATGATTCGGTATTGCTCTTGCACAACGAGTTTGTATTTTCATTTACATTGCATCGCCGGGTATCATTCTTCCATCTCATCGTTGCTTGCCTCCGGCTGTCGCGTCGGCGTTCCGAAACTCTCTAACCCCCTTTCTTCTGGTTTTATCTGCAAGCCAGGAGCACCGCCAGTCCGAAGAGGTGACTGCGCCGCCAGGACCGTCGGATGCACAACATCCTCGTTCTTGACGCCCATCGCAGACTGATACTTCATCCCAGCCTGGTTCAGAATCTCCTGGACTGCCTTCTCTCGTTCAAGAATCTCTTTCTTCTCCTTCTCAATCTCCTCAACTCTCTTCTGCTTCGCAATGAGTTGCGCAGTCATGTCATCCAACAACGCTCTCATTCGCGCCAGACTACCCGTCAGCTCTGGCAGCGGCTTCATCTTGGGGATCATGAATCTGTTCGCGCCAGAAGAGATGTTCTCCTCGTCAGCAAGGCGGTGCAGACCGTCCATGGCTGCTCTTGTCTGCGCCGCCTCATACGCTGCCTTGCGCTCAGCATCTGAGTCCGTGTCTTCGTCTTCCGAGTCGCCCTCCGCGGCGTTAATGAGCTCCTCCATCTCACGCCTATGCTGGCGTTTCGCCGCTTGATCGCCGCTTTTACCCAGTTGCAGCCGGCCATCCTCGACAAACTCGTCGTACCCTTCACCCAGATCTTCGTCTTCAGCGATAAGCCGCGTCTCGTCTTTTTTCTTCTTGGGAAGCAAGGAGATATAGCCATCGTCGTCCTCGTCCGCGTCGGAGTTGTACGCGTCGCCTTCTTTGGCTAGGCGGGCTCGACGTTCCTTCTTCTCGCGCACCTCAGCGGCTGACGGGATATGACCGCTAGATATTCCGCTCAAAGATGAGACAGGAAGGTCTGATGAGGGGACAAATACCGCGCCTTCCAGATCCGCAGCATCAAGCGCCATGGCCTCCGCCTGCAACGCATTCTGCCCATCCTCACCATCATCATGGATGCGCAGAGCGTCGAGATTTCGCGGCGCATTTGGTGTTGATGATTGTAGTTCCTCGAGGTATTCTTTACTGTACGACGGCCGTTCCGGCTCCACGCCGAAGGACCGTGTGGGTAGGTTCCGACTTGACGACGGCAAAGAAGCGCGCACTGCGCTGTTTTCTGCGGCGCGCTGCGCAAGATTAGCAGCGGAGGGATTCTTTTTCGGTGGCGCTGAGGACGACAACGAAGACGAGGTAGGGTTGTTGGACGGCGCGTCACCTGCGTCTTCTGCAACGCCAAACGAGAGGCGCGAGGATGGGCCTTTCTTTTTAAGCTTGCTGGAGCCGGAGCGGTTTACTGAAGGTCGTATCACCGCTGGACGGGCGTCGTCTTCTTCATTGCCATTTTCGTGGTGTCCAAGGCCGCTCGCGCTGCGGCTGCCTATTCCTGGTTGTTCGACATCTTGGTCGTCACTGATGTTGACGGTTCTGCGTAGGGATGAGGACTTGGCAGGTCGGCGCGCGAACTTGACGACCGGTGTTGTTGTATTTTCAGTGTTGGGAGCTGTATATATGGGACAAGGTGCGAATCAGCTAGTTGTTGCCTTTTGCGAGAGGCGCCAGCAATGTCGAAAATCAGCAAATGGAGTGCTGGGTGTTTATTGGAATGATTATAAGAGCGGGCAAAACTTACCATCTTTCATGGATTCATCCAACGTGGACGCGGGAACTGGTGCCGGTTCCTCATTCTCCTCGGACACCTGGATCTTGCGCGCTTTCCTCTTGGCGCCGAACATTTTTTTGCGAAGCGATTTCTTAGTTGTTTTCGTCACTTGCAGCAGAAGATGGGAAGTTGGACTGACGTCTTTGGCGATGGAGTGACAGGGCAGGCAATCAGCTGTTATCGGAGTATTATCGGGTTTTGCCGAAGATTGACCGCGCGCCTTGCTCTTTTGGCCGCGGGCGCGTCGCCCTCCAGACAACCAAGCTTCCCACGTCCTATTGTCCAGCCTGGATTCAACGTCGTCTACAATTACCTGCAGCACGGCAAGATGGCTCCCGCTCAGCCCGAATTGAAGAAGGTATGTTCCCCTTCTCCTCTTGATCGAATCTTCGAATTACCTCATCCACTTCCTCAAACGCGTACCAAGCAAGCGAGCGTGGCGCATCGTTGAGGAAGTCAAGACATCTTGAAATACAGCATGACGACAGACACGTGCTGACCGAAATCTCGTTGTCGTAGTATCTCGACAAGAGGCTGTTCGTCCAGCTGAACGGCAGCCGCAAGGTCATTGGTGTCCTGCGTGGTTACGATGTCTTCCTGAACATTGTCCTCGACGAGGCTGTGGAGGAGAAGGAGGGGGGAGAGAAGGTCCGCATGGGCATGGTGGTATGTGAACACGATCTGGATTTGTCGCATCTTCTTTCCTGTCGTTTTCAGAATGACTAATTTGCTTTTGCTATAGGTCATCCGGGGAAATTCGGTGGTGATGCTGGAGGCTCTCGAGAGAATCGGCGGTGACGACAGACAACATCGCGGTTAGGGCCTTGCCCATTACAGAGTATAGGATGATGGATCGTGGACTTCGAAAATAAAGACCGGAAGCCACATCTCAGGCATGCCGGCGTTGGGGCGCAGGATCAACAAAAAGGGACCTCACATTCTTGGACAGAAAACCCATGGTGATGTCGCCGCTGTCAAGGACGACGCGAATTTGCATCGCGCTTACACACCACGAGGACGCCTGCGCCGAGCCGGGGTCACTAGCCCGAAATACTGTCCTCCAGTACAGGTTAGTGTAGCTATCTACTCGGTCAGGACTACCAACGATACCCGCCCACTTTCACGATGATGGGTCACTGGTATAGCCGCGCAGACTACTCGGCTTGAGAAGTCGAGCACAAAACACAGCGATTTGCGGCGCGCATACAATTGGGCAAAAATACAGTCAGATATTACAATGATTATATGACCACAATCATCGACCAATGTCGCCTTGTGTGCCGTCGTTGACCACGTCAAAGACTTCAGTTAACCATTCCGAAGATCTTGTCGTCATGCGAAGCTCCCACGTCACGATACTCGTACTACTTCAACATGAGCCAGGGGGTCATGACTTTCTGTAGTAAAAATGAAGAAAAGACTGGTCAGACATGCTCCGATAGGGCCACGGGAGGTTCTATACCTTTCCGTCGTGCATTTGCCGTGGTTCTGCGTGTGTAGAAACGTTTCTCAAGTGCTACTCGTCGAGTGTATTGGCGGTTGGCTGGTGATGAGGGCTCGCCACGTTGGCGAGGTAGAAGTCAGCCAATGAATACTCAAGGACTGGTGTTCTGCCACGCATAAGTACAGCTTGACTTCTGATTGTGGCCAGCAAGCGCTGCTGCAAGTATTCCGAGTCCACAGGCTGGGCACAGTTCTGGGATGTGTGCCCTTTTCTTCTCAGCCTCTCTAGGAGGTGATGAGAGCTGCGAGCATCTTGGAGATAGAGGGACTGATATGAGGCAAAGTCTTATGACGTGAGGGAAGCGATCATGCTGTTACCATGTCACCAGCTGAGTTCTGCTACGAAAAACCGATCCCAAAAGGGGCCCGACAGTTGCTTACTCGCTCACCGCTTCCGGCGCCGTCACCCAGGCAGCAACACCTCCGATTAGCTCAGCACAAGCTGGTGATAGCCTCGAATCGATCGCGGAGATGCGCGAGCAAATCTCCCAAAATCGCCAACTTCGAGCCTCCAAATAAAATACGTGCCCATGACAGATATCCACAAGCTTCACATGATCAGAAGCGCAAGCGTCTGCTTCATCAGGCTTCTACCTTCAATTAATCCGAAAAAACAAAAGGCCTCCGCCGGAGCCCCGTGTTGAACAGGAATCCTTTGGAAAATACTCCGTGCTGTATTCCTGCCGGAAGAAGCGCAGCGGAGGTATTTTTGAATTGACCGTCTATACCACTTGGATAGGCGGCCGCTTCGCCGAATCTTTGTTGTCCGAGGGACTCGACTCTTGCTTCTGGGATCGAACTCACCCCTTATATGGTCACAATTCTGAAGATAGGATGTGTCTGTGTGGTTTCCTGAGGGCCAGGGAGGTCTAGGGCCGGTTCGAGGCGGTCCGAGGTCTCCTTCTGGTTTCCTGGAGCCTGTTTCCCTCCTGGGGGCTCTCATCGTCCGTCTCTTGGTGTGGCACGCTTCCTTCGAGGTCATGGAAGGCTTCTAGGCCTGTGAGTGGGTTATATAGCCGCTGATCGTGGTGTTGGTCGTGGTGTTCCCTTGTGACAGTCCTCGTCACCCTCACCATACTCTTCCTGTCAGTATGTCCCGATCGTGGTCCACGACAGCCCCCCCTGCTCAGCACCTGATGGCTCTGCCGCCCATATATCTGCCACTCACTCTTCTTGACCTTCTCACGGTGCTGCCAGCCAATTCAGTCTGCACTGACTTTACACTTCCTCCATCATGGTTTGTGTCATCACACTACTGTGCCATCGTCGCCACACCGTTACTGACCACCCACCAAGTCAACAACATCACTTGTTCATCTACCAAGCTGATCGTAATGACTGGTTCTTAGCTGCCTATCCTTTTCGAAACAATCCTTTCGCTTATATTCCATCACTTGTCAAGCAAGATTCATGACTTTACCTTTCATTTTTCAGGAATTCCTTTTTTCTTCCCTTGAATATCTTCCTCGTCCTGACTGACTTCCACACACCTGATTTATCCATCTTCATTACTTTCAGGCCTGGCTCGTGCTCCGGATTCCACTCGATTCTCGAGAGTTGTGGCTCACGCTTCGGATATCACAGACGGTACCTAACAAGGCGCAAGGCGGCGATACCTTGCTACGTTGGTGGAAATCAGCAAACACCCACCACTCTCTTTCAATGGCCAACACACAAACCGCTGTTGAAATGAGGAAGAAGAGTGCGGAGAAGAGAGGTCTGGCTGTTAGAATGCCCATTTCGTTCCATGGAATCAACACCAAAGAGGTCACACTGTCCAGAAAGACATCAACGATCGACCACCGGGCCAATGAATGCAACAATGTATGGGGCCTTGTTGAAAGGCAATTTATTATCAAGACGCTTCACTTGGTGAACTAGATTAGACAAAGAGGTAATCAAAAACGCCCTAATCACTCCTGCTACGGTGGGTACGGTCTCACTTGGGTATCGACTCCTCCTCATCCCCGTCTTCCTCTACCTCTCTCACAACTCTGACCTCTCGACTGCCCTCCAGCTCAGACAGCACAACCCACGTCGGCCACACACTGGCCAGCAACACGCCGAAATTCACCCCAATACTCACAAAATGATTCACGTTTGCCTCGCTTTGCATCGCCCACGCGACCGTCTGGCCCAGCGCCTCGAAGCCGCGCAGAATACCCGTGTGCCGCGACACGGACGACAGATCCGTCGTGTACTGGCCCACGAGCCAATACAAGAACTGCTGGAACGCCTGGCCGGCAAAGGTCCAGAAGAATACCAGCGCATACGAGGCGTTGAACCCGCTTGTAAACCAGTCGAATACCGGTGGAGTCGGGTAGTCGTAGTAGTACTGCTTTTGCAGGATGATTGCCCAGATCCAGGTTCCCACGAGGACGAGCACGATGCCGGAGAAGGCGACCATGGCGCGAGTGCGGATGTGGATCCGCTGGCAGTCGAGCAGCGCGGCGATGAGAAAGGAGCTGAAGACGCCAGCAAAGTTTGTGAAGAAGGAGGAAAAGGCGCGGGCGCGCACAGTGAAATAGTCGGTCAGCCAGGTGCTCAACAGGCCGTTGTAGAAGTAGCTGATGAAGAAAGCCGGCAGGAGAAGCAGGATGCGGCGCGAGCGCAGGAGGTCGAAGACGGCTCTGAATTCTGCGGCCAAGGTGGGCGCCGTGTCGAGGACGACGCGGGTGCCGTCTTTGCGCCAGACTTTGTCGGCTGGGCTGAGGCACAGAGCGATGGGCAGGCCCATGCACATGATGACGATGAAGACGATGTACGTCGACGGGGCAATGGAGCCAGAGCTGGATTTGCCCGCGTTGAGACTGAGGTTGATGGCGCCGCCGACAATGGGGCCCGCGGCCTTGGCTGTCTGCCAGATGGCGAGGTAAAAGGCGCGGTCCTTGGGACTCGGATACCCGATGATGATGGCCGCCTCGGCAGCCCAGAAGAAACCCGCAGAGAGGCCGCACAGAGCGCTGCCAAAGAGCATGAACCAGGTCACGGCGCGCGTGTTGTTGACGTACAGCCCGGCGCCGTACAGCGGATAGCCCACAGCACCAAGAGCCAAGCCGTAGCGCAGACCAATGCGGTTGTTGATGGCTCCCGCCGCGATGCAGACGAAGAAGAAGAGGCCGTACACAAGCGCGTTGGCGGCCGAGACGGCGTATGGCTCGGCGGCTCCGCCTGCGCCTAGGTTGTTGATGGCATCCCACATGCCCGGCGCGGTGAAGGAGACGCCGCACGCTACGGCGATCTGGAACGGCACCGAGCGGAAGGCCGAGATGAATCGCTTTCTGGGAGGCTGGCTGACGTCGTGATGGCGAGGCTCGGAATCATGGCGGCTGGCCTTGTCGGCCTCACGCGCGCTTGACGTCTCGGTTGTTGGTTGGCCCATGGTGGACTGCTCGGTGTCCGCGACGGTGGCGATGACTTTGTTGCTCGTCCTCGTGCTCGCGCTGCAGGAACCGTAGTCCTGTGCTGGGTCGCAGGGGATGCGCTGCTGCTGTGGCAAGAGGAGAGGAGACGCAGTGGACGCGGCTGTTATTGCTGAAGCAGAAGCAGGCCTGCGTCTATTCTTCTTCTGCTGCTGCTGCTGCTGCTGCTGCTGCTGCTGCTGATAATGACCTGGTCCATTACGACGATCCACCCCAAGTCGCTCGACGACGTGCTCGTCACCCGTCCTCTTCGTCATCCTGTTACCAAATCCTGACATACCACATCGGGAGCGGATGTGGACATGGAAGTCGGTGGGCAATCCATTACGCGATGCCGAGCAGAGCCGCCCGCAAAAGGTCGACGCGAGAGTCACCAAAGCGCGCAAAGGGCAGAAACTAGTCGACGGCAGAGGACATTGCGAGCGATCACGCAATACCTACTTTGACACCTGCGTCTCCACTCGGCGGCTTAAAGCGCCCCGTTCATGTTGGGCCCTGACACTTTGAGCCTCATCCATCATGGATCCAAGGAAGTCGACCTGGCTCCGCCCGGTGTGCGATCTCTTGCTGAGGACAATGATTACCTTGTCAGTCGAGGCTGCGCTGGTGAGGAGAAATGTGCTGCCAGGAAGCGAAGACGTTGGTCGGGGTTCTGGAAGCGCTCCCGAGTGCTGATATCGAGTCGCGGCTTTCTGCGTTATTCACATGCCTTCAGGCAAGACGGCTCGTCTGTTCACGTCAAGCATTCCTGGTTCTCAGACCTGGACCGAGTCAAGCGGTCTTTGCAAGTACTCATGCGTGTATGGTGAGGCGTTGAAAGTCGAGTTGATGGTCATTTTTTCCGTGATTTCCGCCACGACAAACCGATATTGTGACCACTGCCATCTGCGTGTGGCATCACTCTTTGCATTCAACTGTTCAATTGAGGCGCGACTCACCATTCACTTTCACTGCTTTGTCCAGGAATCCAATGGCGCGCACACCTGGAAGCCTGAAACTGCTTTCTTGACCGTCCAACATGCTTGTTGTGACTCTGTGCTCCCGACATTGATCACGACGAAGCAACTCTCGTGATGAACAAACAAGTCTTAGCACTGCAATCCCAGCACTGCAGACTTCCGAGGCCTGCTTCTTGGCAAGACTAGCAGACATCTACCAGCATACCACCACCACCACCACCGCCACCGCCGACATCCAGATATGCCGGTGCGGGGAAAGACACATCGGAGCCGACGGCGGGCGGCCGGAAAAGACCACACTGCAGCCCACGGCGATGGCGCCATTCGTTTCGTCTCAGGCGTGAACGGCGACGCACAAATACATCACCTTACATGGTCACTATCTGGATTTCCAGAAGCCATTTTGGTCAAGAGAATATCGAGCTGGAATGCTGTCGCAGACACGATTGCGAACTTTGCCTCTGAAGCATCGAGAGACTGCGTACTGTCCTAGACTTTGACCAACCCTCTGAGGAGACCGCTCAGATCGACTGCTTACACACGCACAAACCTCGACGCAAACCTACAGCAGTCTCATACACATCGCCACTGCCATCGCCATTTTCCAGACCAAAATGGCCTTCCAATCCGTCCCAATCTTAGATCTCTCGCTAGCCAACAACGCAGCCACAAAACCAGCCTTCCTCGCCGACCTGCGCCATGCCCTGATGGAAGTCGGGTTTCTCTACATCAAGAATGTAGGCATATCCGAGGACCTGTTCAAAGAGGTTATTGCAGAAGGGGTGTCCTTTTTCGACATTCCGCTCGAGGAAAAGTGAGCCTATTTACACTCTTGTCTCTTGTCATCAATCTAAAGTCAAGTACGGACCAAGCCCCGGACAAGAAGACAGGAAAACTAATCACGAAGCACCACTGATAACAGACTCAAGATCGAAATGAAAAATGCCCCCTCCTTCCTGGGCTACTCCCGGCTCTCCGCCGAAATCACAGCCGGCGCCATCGACCACAGGGAGCAAATCGACCTCTCTACAGAACACCCTCTCCCCAGCCCAGACGCCCCACGCTACGCCAACCTGCTCGCGCCCAACCAATGGCCCTCGCCCGCGTGGCTGCCAGACTTTCGCGCCACCTTTACCGAGTACATGCGCCTCATGGGCGCCATGTCCATCCGCTTCACCTCCCTCATCGCGGAGGCCATCGATTTACCCCACGATGCATTTGACAAGTATTTCGACGGCGGCGAGCAACAGCACAAGCTCAAAATCGTCCGCTACCCAGATGTCGGCGAGCTGACTGACGGCAAGGGGGGCGCCGCAGCATCTGCGGCTGGCAGACAGGGTGTGGGCCCGCACAAGGACTCGATGCTGACGAGCTACCTGCTGCAAGCAAGCCACCATAAAGGTCTGCAAGTGCAGAATATGCAAGGAGAATGGATCGATTGTCCGCCCATCGAGGGCACACTGGTCGTTGCGATTGGGCAAGGGCTCGAGGCGCTGACGCAGGGTGTGTGCGCGTCGACGACGCATCGGGTTCTGTCACCAGTTGCAGGAGAAGGGGCCCGGTTCTCGATTCCTTTTTTCCAGGGCGTCAGGGGAGCGGCCGAGTTTGAGGACCTCGAGAAGGTTGGCGTGGGCCAGGTCCCAGAAACTGTCAAGGCACAGCGGCGGCGGGTGCTGGAGAGGAACGGTGGAAGGCTGGACGATGTCGAGTTTACCTTCAGAGGCGGAGGTGTGTCCAAAACGCTGGGCGAAGCCACGCTGCGGAATAGGGTCAAGAGCCATCCGGATGTTGGCGAGAGGTGGTATCCGGATATCCTGGCAGAGATTAGAGAGGAGCAGAGGCTGGCTGGAGAAGGCAATGCTCAAGCGCAGGCTGTAAAGTTCGAAGCCCAGCCCAAGACAGTTCAGGCGCATTAGTAGAAAGGAACTAGAAAGGCAAGAGCAGAACACTTTGGAATAACCGAAATGGTAGCAATTAGTACTCTCGTCTATGACATCTCGACCAAAAAATGCGTCGTCTCTGCAACAGTAAGCGCTCTATGCTTTCTCAAGTCCCGAAAATCAAAACAGTGAATATCAAAGTTTGTCCAAATGCTGGAGCTTTGGACAAACGTCTCCCAGACTCCATTTGTCGTGCACTCGTTCGTCAATGCTCGTTTGTCCCAAGACATCCGCGGGGCTAAACAGCAGCCCATCCTTGCAGAGCATTTCAACCGTTGTACTTGACTTCGCTCATGACCGTGTCGAAGGCCTTGTCGGCGTGCTTTTCTTGGTGGTGTGCGATGTAGCTATAGCCAGAGGAGCATCTTGTTAGTATACATCGTGGAGAGGAAGACAAGAGGGTAAAAGAGCCCCGTCGAGCGAGGCGTCCAGGCGTACCCGGTAGGACCGTCCTTTTGCTGCATCATCCAGAACTTGCAGCACGAGTTGCACTTCATTCTCATATTGTTGGTTCCGAGCTGGGAAGTCGGGCCCTTGGCTGCCTTCTTCGCGTTGCGCTCACGCTTCTGCTGCGCCTTGGCTCCCTGTAGATGGAGGGGGAAAAAACCCGGACGGTCAGCAAGACGAAAGAGGAACACCCAGGCGGGGTAGCAGAAAGGAAGAACCCACGTTGCCACCACCCATTTTTGCGAGTTTCGTTGATTGAAAGGCGTGGAAAGATTGTTCTTGCGAAGAAGATGATCGCTCCGATCGGATGCGCGAGTGTCTAGGGCGTTTGTTGGCTTTTTGATGATGGAATCAGTGAAAAGCAAGAGGATCGCGTGGCGGAGGCCAAGACATGGGAATTGACACAGGCAGAAAAGTGAGGTGGGTCCGTTCGCTGGAGCGTTGAACAGTACTTTGATGCCTGTACCGTCCGGCTAGAAAATAGCATGCCAGTACTTGTCCTGCTACCATCACCCAGGTATCCTGGATCGGCGCTGCAAGCAATCTAGAAGCCCACCGAACACCTCCACTGCAGCACAGGCCACTGCTTACTGTACACTTGGAGTGGACTTGGACCCTGGAAGTTTTATAGTGAGGACGCTGTTTGATGTTCTCAAGCACGAAATAGCGTACCAGTGAGCACTGAGGATCTCTCCCACAGCATCTCGGCCCCAACAACATCGATCAGTGCTCTTCGGCTGGCGGAACCTGTGTCTCCAGCGTCTGTCCGTTCCCAACAGGCGGCTCGCACTCTTGCATGATGCCGATCATGCTCGCCCACCTGGTCTGGTTCGCATTGCGCCATCAGTACATCGTCGCTCGCTGAACGGTGATATCACCAGGCTTGACAACCCTCGTCTCACGACCGTCAAGCGAAAGCTTCATCTCCACCCCCGACTTGGACGACAGAGTCAAACGCTGATGGTCAGGTGGATCGGCCTGCTCTTGGATCCAGCTGGCACGTCTAGGTACCAGATGACGGCATCGCCGCCTGGAGATACCAAGAGGTGGAGGATTTCCAGTGCTTGAATCTACGCCTCAACATCCTCATTGTCTGCCAGGGAGACTGGGAGTCACGAGCTCTCATATTCAAGCCGCTGGAGAGTGCCGTGTAAGTCGCGGAGGACGTGCAGCGGGGCTAGGACCGCGGTTCAGAAGGCTTTGGCTTCAACGTTGTGGGTGGTGATGCATCTGCTTGGGTTGGCAGACGCTGGAGTTTGAGCTGAAGAGGAAGATGCAGCATCAGCGATTGTCGACAACTATCAAGTCTGAGTCTCGATAATAGCTGCTATGTTCAGAGTCTACCAGTCCTTGGTTCTGACAATCGTCCAGCGACACAGCCAAGCCTTCAGTTATACCCCGACTGAACCCCGAGATCAACATCGAAACACCCCTTGATGGATACTCGCGATATCTTCAACATATTGAGAACATGATACTGGCCTTGACCTTTGATTGGTGAAGTGATGCAGTCACACTACATAACTACATGGTAAGCTTGCCTCGCGTCCCCGCTACTATAGTCTGCGGCGAGTAAAGTAGTATCGTATGCCAGTTTTGCTCAGCCTTGAGCACCATCACTCAATACATAATATAAGGCAGGAAGTGGGGTAGGAGGATGAAGCAGAGTGTCAGAGATGCTTTGGAAACTCAAGTAGCACGACCTGACTTATCAAATAAGACAACGATCTCCGCGATCTGAATTCATGAAGAGTTCTGTCCAATCAGTAATGAGAATTCGGTCTTTTATGCTGACAGGTATCTGTTGCCCTGTGGTTTGTCACCAGCCGAGGTATTGTTATCCTTTCTTCCTACTAGAACCAGGTTTGCAATAATAGTGCGATTCGGTTTGTCATCCAAGGTTTACTCCGGCGAACACGTTGCCTGGCTGCCTGGCTGCCTGGCTTCACGGCTCTTTCTGTTGTTGCGGCTTCGGGGGTTGATGTCGGTGTCGAGGAAGGAGCACATACATCCACCGGTGAGCTGAAAGGACAAGGCGTCGGGGTTGGCTGACACATGCTCGAAACCTATGTGGGGGTCCCGCGGTGTCCAAGGCTGCGCTAAGCCATTCTGGGAACTGTTCCATCCGTTGGCGTGCCAGGCGGTCGCCCAGCTGATGCGCCTCCTGCTGCCGGTCTATCGAAGCCCGTTTGATAGACTTTTGGACCTGCTTACCACTAAGTAATGCTTGAGCAAATCCACCTACAATGGCCACGCACAAGGCTCCAGCTGCGCCTTGGTGCTTCAGGCCAGAGGATATCTCGCTGCAAGACTTTCAAGATGCGCTCGGCCGCTACGAAGAGCTGATTGACCAAGTGTCGTCCTCCAAGCCAGGTGAGCCTTGAACGGGTCTCGTTCCGCCAGGACAGCAACGACGACAGCGACAAGACCAAAACGAGAAGCATGCGAGCCTGCGCGCGGTTGTACTTGGAAATAGTCCCAGATGATCACAGCCAGACTAACACACCGGGTCAGCCAAATCGGGCCAAAAGACGCTTGCAGAGCTAGACCGCTACCGGTACCTGGATGCACCAAGCCTGTTCTCCTCGGCCCCTCGGCGCCAGGCGATGCAGCTCGAACACATCAAGACACTTGTCGAGTGGAAACTGTACGCCTCTACTGCCTGTTCAGTCGTAAGCCGGAGACGCCACCGTGCCGCTGTGGCCCGAGGCCTGCACCCGCGTACATACATATACACACAGTACATACACACCATGCTGACAGTTTTCCAGGAAACATGGCAAATTTCGCCCGACACTGATGAAGCTGGTGACCTCAAATGATGAGGCCTGCGCCAAAGAAATCGTCCAGAGTGCAGTCGACCGCTATAAACAGGACAAGGACCCCCAGGCAGCCATCGACACCTTGGCCAAGCTCAAGGGTGTTGGGCCAGCCACAGCCTCGCTCCTCCTTGCCGTCCACGACCCGGGAAACGTCATTTTCTTTGCCGATGAAGCCTTTTACTGGCTGTGCTGTAGCGGTAGAAAGGATACCATCAAGTACAACGCCAAGGAGTGCAGAGAGCTTCAAAGGGCTTCGCAATCGCTGGCCAAGCGGCTCGGTGTTCAAGCTGTGGACATAGAGCGGGTCGCCTACGTGATCATGAATGAGGTGCCTTCGATCACCGACACGGTGAACAAAGCGCTTGTCGGCGAACAGACGAAGGCAGCGGACCAGCAGAAACCCGCCAAGAAGAGAAAACATCATGGATTGGTGGAGGAAAATGTGGGTGTTCGGCGGTCCAAGAGAGGCAGACCTGCGTGAACACGCCATTGACCGTCAATCGGCGTGGAAAAGCCCAATGTTGTCAGGCATACAGTGTATCTCTGGACGTGCGTGCACCGGTCGACGCAGTGCGCCGAGATCGACAGCTGCGGGAATGTTGCAGAAGTATCGTTGTCCTTCATCTTGCAGTACGAAAGAAACTGTCGAAACGACTCCAGATAATGCAGCTCATCTCGCTCGGACAGATCCTCCTTGGCGAGCAAAGCACCACCATTTCCAAAGGGGCGTCTAGAATATTGCAATAGCAAGCACTCCCTCGGCCAGTCAGCAATGCAGTGCACGTGTTTCAATGGCAAAAGCGAGGCCGGTCGAGACTAACTTTGCAAGCTCGTTCTTCGGGTGTTATGATTCTTGCATATCGCTGCATATGCTGCTTGGCTGACGTGCCCACAACCTGCATGCTGTAGGGGACCGGAGCGGCACCTCAACCCGCATGGATCGCTCCAACAGCTTCGCCTGTGTTGTGTTTATCTTGCCCGTGGCTCTAACTTCCCAGGGCACTGCAGGTCGCTCAGCCTTACGCAACTGTATGATGGAATCAATTTCTCTGATTGGTGTCCTGGCTCGTCCTTCTCAGAGGCTGCGCTCTCGGCACCGCGGACCGATATCACGGTGCTGCACGTAGAGTCCTGAAGCTATGCAAGAGTCCACTTTGGTGATCTCAAGTGCATTGCTCCCGACGTTAGCGATACGGCCATTCAAAGCTTAGAGCGTCTTCGCATGTGTCGAGCGGCCTCTTGTTACGGGATACCAGACAGTATGACAGCAACATGACAGCACGCCAGCTGCCTGTTCAATTTCAGCAAGGCATACTGGGCTTGCATATGGAGCATATCCCTTGCAAAAGGAAATTGCTAGGATCCGCAAACGCCCACGTTGACCAGACATCCTGTATGTCGAAGAAAGGATAGGCAGCTGAGAGTCTTTAGATAGACCCGGTATGCCTTAGCAATACTAGGCCAGGCGCCTTTGCTGCGGGTTCTTCGCCTTTTGTCATTGAGAAAGTGCAACACCACAATTCCTCATCACTTCCATTCTGTGGCAAGAACTCACTCCGAGCAGGAGAAACGCCAAAATGAACACGCCACCAGAGGATGAGACGATTCTATCTTTTCAAAGGTTCATTGCCATCAAGACGGCCTTAATCAAAGGAAACGAGCTAGCTATCGCGACATCTTGGGAACATCTACTCGGCCAACTCCGTCAAGAAGTGCAAAAGGTCTCAGACAAAGGTCTGAGTGTCTTTCCTATAATAAACTATGACGATCTAAGGTACGTTAGTTCTTCCTGCTTTCTGACTATCTTTCTGTTACGAAATATTTAAAGAACAAGTGAGATGGCGACTATGTGGGCGAATCATGTGTCAACTAATCATGACTATTAGTTCACCGGGAAAGACGCTCACCTTTCTAGCCGATCTACGCACAAGAGGCTCAGCTATAATACGAAATGTTGTCCCCAAGGATGAGGCGGAGACATGGACTAGTGAACTAGATCAATACCTGCAACATAATTCTCACGCAACCGTCTCGCAATCTGACAATGTTGAACTACACGGACTTTTCTGGAGTCCGGCCCAGATCAAGGCGCGAGCACATCCCAACATGCTTGCGGTCCAGAAATTCCTTATGGGCCAATCCTGGAAGACAGGCGATCACTACAATCAAAATTCGCGAGTCTCTGTTGATCATCCCTTGACGTATGCAGATCGCATTCGAGTTGTCACGCAAGATGGCTCCTGCGAGTTTTCACCGAGTACTTTGAACTCCGTGCGAAGCGCGAGGGTTGATGGAGGGGGTATCGAGAGATGGGACTCGGACGGTTATGGCGGACGAATGAAAGGTGGCACATACGAGAAGATCTGGTCGGGCAATATGGAAGCATACGATCCGTGGGACAGCAGCACTCGTCTCGACATCACTACCAACCTCTATGACTGCGAAAGTGCGTGCACTTCTTTCCGAATGTTTCAAGGGCTCCTAGCACTCGACTCGACAAGTCATCCGCAGATGGAAATATGCGCTCTTCCATTGAAATTGGCCACCTCGTATTGGCTGCTTCGACCATTTTTCTCGCCGAAATCGCCAGTTGGTGGGAAGACGGATGCTTTTCTGAGTTCAGCAAACTGGGTTTTGAATACAAATCAAAACCCGGATCTCCATGGTGCGCAGCCTGGCCACTTTCAGGAAATCAACACGATTCTACACCCACACCTCCAGCTCGACAAGACACTTGTACCATTACCTCAGCTAAACGCAGGCGACCTTGTCGTCTGGCACCCAGACACAATTTATGCACAAACAAAAACAAGCCACCCCTCGGCATGCTCCTCTTGCTCTAGCTCACCCACAGCCCTGTCGGAAACGATTACAAAATTGCTCGATATGCCTATATGCCCATTAACGCTCACCAACGCGCACTTCCTCTACAGCCAGCGCAAAGCGTTCATCCTAGGTCTGCCGGGGCCAGATTACAATAATGCTCCACATTTATGCGACAACGACGTTGGGATTAGCGGCGAGGGCACTTATTTGGGCAGACCGGGTGTTCAGGAGGTTTATAATGCAGGAGGAGAGGCCGCGCTGCGAGCGATGGGCTTATTGGCTTGGGATGTGGACAAGATGACGATTCATGAAGAGGCCGAGAGGAGGTTGATTAAGATGGCTAACGATGTTCTATTTCCCGATCAGATTTGAATCGGGCTGCTAGCGTTTGTATATCAATTTTACGTCTCCTGCGGACTTCATGGATTGTAGAGATGGGGATGCTACCGGGACTGGAACAAAAACTACACGAAAAAAATGACTGGACTAATGACAGTGCCATCTACGTTATGGCACCACCGTACTTCATAATAGCAATGCTTTCAAACTAGTATGAAAGTTTGGCTGAGAAATAGACTGTGATCTATGCCTTGATACCCAAGCACTTCCTTGTGACAACTCTGGAAAACAGATGAATACATCACATCACCGGCTACGAGCAAATGCAACCTCGTTGCTCTAAGATTTCCGCTGAGCTCTTAGAGAAATACGGTTTGCTTTGCCGAAGCATCACATTACTATGCTGAAGATGGATTTTGCTGGAACTCACATTGCTTCCTTTCTTTTGAGAAAAAAAAAGAAGAAAAATAAAAACACCCCAAACTTGCACCATAACAGTCACAACACAAGGTCCTTTCCAAAATGCCCCAATACTCGAGTCACATACCGGCCTCTCGGTCCTATTGCCAGTATACAGTAGGCCGAAATAGTCAACATACATTACTGCTACTACTCCTGCTGCTGCTCCTACCGCCACCAGCACTGCAAACAGTCATGTGAGAATTGAGAGTCTGGGCTTGCATTATTTGCTTCGTAGACTCTTGATTAGATCGGAAATTTATTGCGGCGGAGGGTGTGAGGCTACGGCCGGTCGTCGGGAAGCAAAGGTAAGGTTACAGCATCAGCCGCTTCATGGATACCGCTACCTACATACCCAGTTGAGTACGAGGAGATTGGGCCCGAACGAAACGGAAGCAGGAGGAGAGAGGGACTGGAAGAATCAGAAACAGGAGAGAAAGAGAGGAGAGCAAAGCGAGCAGTCATAATTTGTGTTGCAATTCGCTGAGGGGTAGCGCAGCGTGCGGTTGTTCGCTTTCTCTTATCAAAGTCCAGAACACCTACAAACTTGGCACAAATACTGGCAATTATGTACACGAACGGATTCACATCTCACGAGTCACTGCTTGAAAGTCAACAGAACAGGACCAGTAAATATATACATAATAGTTATGCAAATACCTCGGTAGCAGGCATGATAAACATCCCCTCCTCTGTCACCAAATATGATCAGTAACATCCCAACCACCGCTGCAGCAGTAACAGCAGACCGCAGTCATACCCGGTACTTATTTCTCCTTATTTTCCGACGTCGTTACGCATTTCCTCTTTTTAAATGATAACAGTAATTCTCCGTCAGCCTGCTGCCTAATTCTTTGTCCTTCCCTGTCCCTCGCGCACAATGTACAGCCGCGAGCGCGTTCGGACAAAGGCGACATGGTTCCATAAATTGCAAGCGAGGGGCAAGGTCACTTCAACTTGAGGGCCTGGGAAATGCAAGTTTGCGGCGCTGAAAAGACTAGATCGAGCTGCGCGCAGCCAACATACATGTCGACTACCCTGTTGAGTGGCTTAGCGAGGTGCTGCTAGCTGTGCGAAGTGCGAGCAAGTAGATAGATAGTGAGTGACGATGGTAATGGGTCGGTGAATAAGTACGCAGGCCTTGATATTCCGACTCTGGGGGTACTGTGTGACCATTCAACATGGTCGGAGGCCTTCGTGGGTCGTGGGTGTTGCTGTTTGTGTTGTTGGGCTCTGGTAATGCTGCCAGTGTCAGTATGTTTGAGGAGCTGAGTCTTTGCAGTGACCTCGTGCGTGAGTATAATCATTCATGGGGGAACTGGTTTCGATATTTGGAGCTATCGGAACGAGTTCTCTCTTATAAAGTTATCAGACTTCCGGGATACGCAATCATCATATCACTTTCACCTAGGTCTTTAAGTGTAAATGGATCCATCACCATCCTTGTCTGGTGGGAAGCTGTAATGCCTTCAAGGATGACCGTGGCCAACCTCCAGACTACCAGCAGTATTTGAATGCAACCTGCATCGAGCAATACGTGATTTTCGTCAAGATTCCAAGCATAGAAAAATGAGAAAGACGAGAAAGCCAGAGAACAAAACGCACAGTGTTGAATTCATACTAGAAAGCGTGGGTAGATTTTGATCGCAATCGTTAGGTTTACACCCTCCATATGTGTTTTATTTGCTATTCATTAGTATTTTTCTTCCTCTATCAAGTCGGCAGTTGCTTGTCTCCTCGCGATGCACTGTGATCCTACATTGTTCAAATGCCTAATTTCCGTACTCTCAGAGTGTTATTGGCAATGCTCATATCCACAATTACGCATATATAATGCATGAATCAATCATGGCAATCGACAACGTAAATACACCTTACACCTTTGCAGCGATTATTCTCAAAACGACACTCCTATGGATACATTCGAGCAGATACTTCGTGCTCATCAATTTCAGATCTATCCATAATTTCGAAAGAAATGAATCTCACTAGATGTTCCATGATATGTTCAGAAACCCATATCCATTCTGAACAGTCTATGTTAGGCAAAGCTTCAACTATATGCATGATATAGGCTATAGCCACGTGTGATATTATAAGTTGTCGTGGGAGACCTGGGTAGGAAGGCAAATAACCGGATAGCCCAACCTAATGTTGAATACACTTGTCTTACACAAATTCCTTACAGTATAATGAACTCGGTCTTTATCTTGACACATGATCCTTACCAGGCGGTCTAAAGGAAACTTTCAAACCCATATTCACGACTTGCTAGGCCATATTGTATATCTCATTCGCCCATCGATGTTTTGTAGGAAGCTAATTTCTCTGATCACCTAATGTCTGGTAAGCCATGTTGTGCTTGTCTACTCGTGTACTTGGTTAGGTACGTACGTATATAAATACTTACATACTTACATACCTACTCAAAAATCCAGAAACCCATTCACATACTCAGAGATCAAGGTCCTCATCAAGTGCAACTCATCACCCGCAGGATATCCCCAAACCTACACGTACCATTCTCTGATCTTTCACAGCGGACACAAACCACGTATAAGCATATCATTGACTCTCCTTTCGATGAGCCTAGATTCCCCCTCCCCCCCAAAAAAAAACATCTGTATCCTCCGAGGAACATCAGTGCTACTTCACATCGGACATATACCAACATGTGAGCCAACACAATGCCGGAACCGAATCCGAGCTGCTACTGCTGCTACTATTGCTGCTGCTGCTGCTTCTGCTGCTTCTTCTGCCACTACCGTCTTACTAAATGCGCTCTTCCTTTACCTTGCCCGCAGGGATTGCGGGCTCGCTACCCGAAAAATTGGGGTCGCAACTCGCAAGCTGGCCAGGGAATTTCGGGAGGGAGGAACTCTTCTGAATTGGGGTTAGAGCATTACTGATGTGTGCACAGAGCAGCCTCCATATGGCAACCATATACGTAGAATCCAGGACAAGGAGTACAAGAAGTGACTTGATCGGTGAATTCCTCGCGGTTCAATACACTAAAAACTCAAAAAAGCAAAGTTGAATACAACAACCCACCTCTTCGCCACCTGTTTTAGGTCAAGCACATTCGCATAATGCAAGACGTCCCTATTCCCCGAAAGACCGTGCTCAGTCTTTGGACCATCCTTAAAAACGCCCATCGTACAGCCGCCGTTGAGATGAGCAAGGCCTCGGCCTCTATTCATGCGACGGCCCCTTTTCTCCACCACTTTTACGGGCCTCATGCATGAGTGGATGCCTCAAACACGTGCCTTCCGTCCAATTGCCATGTACATCAAAGACACATAGTTCTTGTAGCAGTTTTTGCGACCGGCCACCACGATGTCTACCTGTCCTTCTTGACAGTGCTATCCTGCTGGGAGATTCTGTCGGTGAGGTCGTTGTACTCCTTGTGCAAGCCACTGGCCTGCTTCTTAAGAGTCTCAATGTCCTGGTCGCGCTTGGAAATCTCCCGCTTGAGGCGGGCAATCTCACCAGCACCACCAGCTTCGGCGAGTTTGGCCGAGTCCTTGCTGTTCTTGTCGGTGGTCCCCTCATACTTCTTGACGCGCTCCTCAAGACGCAGGACGTCGAGGATCATGATGTAGGTGCGGTTCAGAATCAACGACAGGAAGAGGGTGAAGCCGCACAGGTACATGTTGCGCTGAGAGTAGAATTTGCGAGCCTGAACCTCCAGACGCTCGTGTCCCATGATTTGTCTGTCGATAATGAAGATGGGTTAGCGGACTGGTGCATACACACCACATCGGGATGCCGGATGACAAGAAAGGAACATACCCAGCATTGCTGCCCTCAGCAGCCTGAGAGAGCTCGACCTGGACGCGGTACACGCGGTTGACGCTGTCGATAAAGAGGATGAGGATGAAGATGAAGGTGATCTTCAGGCCGTATTGAAGCTTCGCAACAATGGGGTTCTCGGAGATGAAGCTGTTGGTTTGGGTCGTCATGGTCAGCTAGCTTCATTCGACGGGACACAATGGACACGGATTTGGGAGCACACTCACGTGAATAGCTTGCGCTTGATGGTGAAGGGGAGCGGCAGGATGAGCACCATGAAGAGAGCCATCTCTGCCATGAGCAGGAGGAAGACCTGTCGGTCGAATGTTGTCAGCGATGCTTTCCCAGGCCTGAATATCCCATCTCTGGTCCGAGGGAGCCGCATACTAAGCTGTAGTAGAGAGTCATCGTGAGCAAAGTCAAGCGAAGCCTAATTCAATTGCCTAGGCGTCGTGTCGTTGGTCTGTTGATGTCGTCGGACGTAGGGGAAAAGTGCGATGTAGAAGAAAAGCGCTGCACAGGAGGAAAGGGTTAAGAAGGGGGGTCCGGCGTCGGGTCTTTTAAAATACGAAAATGGCGTTTCCGTAGATGGAGGGGCTGAAAGAGGCCAGCGTGCGTGTGCGTGGTGCGAGCTGGCCTTGCTCCAAGCTCAACCCAGCTCTGCGTTTCCCAGGCAGGAAGCAGGGGGGCGGCCTACTATGACGCTGGCTTCAATGGGCCCGAGTGCTGGCACAACAACGTCATCGCTTGTGGCTTTGCAGCGACTGGCGGCCGGGACAAAAGTGGCTGGCCGCGCACGTGCCACGTTTGTGTTCCAGACAGCTACCAGCAAGAAAATGGGATTCTATGGTCGTTTCATGAGAAATGCATTCCACATGGAGTTGATCTACCATAGTAGTTGTCTTGAGGTAAGAGAAGATCCATTGACGTATGCGACTGGTCTGCAAAGCCTGATTCAGGCTGTTAACGAGGCAGAGACGGTGGGAAAAGCTCTATCTAGTCTCCCCCATAGAAGCACTTCCTCAGCAGAACAACATCACCAAGGTACAGATTATAGCAGCGTTGAGAAAGAAAAGTGACATGGACTTCCAACCGCCATATGCTTTACCGCTAAATAGTGCCAAAATACCCTTCCCTTGGAAAAAGCATCATACAGATTGATACCCATGAACCCATAGGAATAACACCAGAACTCCAAGCTTTTGATCCATCTCCCAAGAAGCGTGGTAACCAGCACATAATGACACAACAAGACCAAGAAACCCACATGATCGTAGTCTATTGTAACATTTCCACCACTCATCATCCGTAGAATTGAGACTTCTGGAAACTCTCAGCACTAATATCCCCAGGCTTGCCTACTGGCACTGGTACCTTCTCAGGCAGAACCTGCTCCTTCTGCGGAGGCACAGCAGCACCCGCAATGCTACTCGTCAACGAATTGGCCCTGCTGCTATCCAGCGACGCCGTGGCCTTGATGGCAGCCACAGGCTTCCTCGCAACCTCCAAGAACGTCGATGGCAGGTACCCCATGCGGCCGTCGCGCGCACGGCACCGCCACCAATCGCTCGTGTTGCCCAGCGGGTCCGTTTTGCTCAGCACCGCGACGAGATCGCCCTTCTTCACTTCCAAGTCAACGCCCTTGACGACAGCCTCGCCGCGGGATTCGGGCGAGAAATCCCACAAGACACGGCAAAACTCGAGTTTGGATGGGTCAATGGGTTGTGCCTGGAGCAGTCTCCGGCGTTCTTCCTCTTCGTGCGATGCAGCCATCGACCGCACCATCTTGGCCATGAGGTAGGGCAGGCCAAATGCGAACAAGAGAAAGAAGATGAGAGGTTTTCGGCTCGGCTTGGCTGCAGGTGTGGAGCCAGGTGCGCCTTCGAGTTGTCGGCCTTCAAATCGCGCAAACGAGGCTGGAGTGAGTGCCATGGCGTCGGCTGGCGGTGGACGGCCAGTGAGTTTGGCAACTAGTGTTCTGACCCAGCGGATAATCGTGTAGATACCGAGGACGTGGCCGAGTGTATCGCGCAGATTGCCGAACTGCTCAGCAACTGCTACTACAGCTGTTTGTTTGTTTCACATGTTAGTAAAGGCTGTGCTCCGTTCTTCGAGTTCGCAAGCAGTGCAACACCCGAACAAAACGTACCATAGAAACTCGAATGCGTCGTCATATATGTGCTCTCAAGCATTTGCGCAAAGCCGCCAAACGCTCCCACAATACCCTCCAACACCTGGAACGTTGCCTGCGTGCTCTGGTTGACCCGGTTCGTGAGTGTGTCGGGGTTGTTTGGATCGCCAGGCATGCCGCCAACACCGCCAGCACCGTACATGCCTCCACCGCCATACATACCGCCCATTGGGCGATAGCCGCCGCCGTAGCCGCCATACATGCTGCTTCCCATGCCTCCGTAGCCACCATAGCCGCCATAGGATGAGCCGTAGGGCGACGAGTACGACGAGTAGGTGGATGGGTATGCGCCTCCGTACGAGCTGTAGCCTGGCGTGCCCATTCTGCTGTATGCGGCGGCGTTCTGGTTCACGGAGGCGGACAGAGATTCAGGTCGCGGTGGGATGGCCGGGGAGCCGGCTGATGTTGCAGCGGATGTTGTCGGTAGTGGGTTGGCAGCAGCAGATGTGACTGACAGAACATCGCATGATATGTTAGTAATGGCCGATCTCTCGCGAGAATGGATACGAGCGGGAATGGAATGGATCAAGAGCCCGAGTCGGGTCAGGGCCCCTCTGCTCAAGAATGGTTGTAAAACGTACCTGTTGAGGCACCAGTTGCACCAGCACGCTCCCAAGGCTTGGGAGGAGAAGCCATGCCCTTGTGGAAAAGTGCAAATACAGGATGTAGAAAGTGTTGCAACACACTGCGCGATTGATTCCTATTTCGGAGCCTTCAAAGAACGGTGGCCAAGTTCTTGCGTGTGGAGTCAGAGGTCGGGTCCGAATCCAGCTGCTTCGGTCGTCGAGATACCGGAGCGTGGATGTGAGTATGCCTAGCAGTCAATAACAAGAGGAGAGAAGACTTCCTGGTGTGTTGACGCCGTCGCCCCCCCCCAAAAAAAGAAAGGCAGAAGAGAAACGGAAGGTTAGTGTAGGTGATCACCAGCAAACGGCAAAAACTCAGGCCAGCCAGCAGGCCGCTGCGGGCTTGTGACCCCGGCAAGATCCCTTCTTAGCCTGCGTCGCTGACCCCGGTCCGGCTTCGTAGCCTCGGCTAGAGTACCGAGGTACTTTCCAAGTACTTATAGTACACCCAATGAGGGAAAATTGGCCAATGTCCGTCTGCGCTAATCCTGGGCTTATCGTGGCGCTTATCGTGCAGAACGTCTCGACCATTTGCATCTGACAGCGGCCAAGTATGGTGATCAATGCAGTATCATCATGGACCCATCAATGTAGAGTCTGGACCTCATCCCATATACCAACTTGCTCAATTGTGAACTCGTTCATTCACATCATGATCAAATGTCCTAAAGCACAGAAAACTAAAATCACGGAAAAGAAGTGGTAAATTGCGTCACGGGAAGAAGTTTATTTGTAACTTTGCACTTGGCGGTTCACAGATCTGCCACAAAAGACGAAGCAGAATATACATAACCAAAAAGAACTCCAGAAACCCAGCTCAAGACCTTCCCAGCTTGCCTCAATCCTCTAAGCTCTGGATCTGGACTTTGATGGCCCCCGTCTTGGGGTCTGCCGCCGTGTTAAACGCCTTCAATGCATCCTCTAAGGGAAACCGGTGCGTGACCAACTTCGACAGGTCAATGACCCCATTCTCAATGAGCCGGATCGCCCTGGGCCAAGTGTTTGCGTATCGGTACTGTAGTTGAATGTCCACCTCGCGCACACTGGCTCTCATGAAGGCGATATTGATCTCGTTGCGGCCCACGCCAATGATAAATACCTTGCCGCCAAACTTGGTTGCCCAGATGGCTGTGTTGATGCTGCTCTCGACACCCGTGCACTCCATCGATACTGCCGGCTCCACGCCGCCAAAGGCCTCGACGATTCGCTTGGCAGAGTCCTCCGCCGACAGTCTCTCGA
This sequence comes from Coniella lustricola, assembly GCA_003019895.1. Classification (NCBI taxonomy): domain Eukaryota; kingdom Fungi; phylum Ascomycota; class Sordariomycetes; order Diaporthales; family Schizoparmaceae; genus Coniella; species Coniella lustricola. The sequence goes on from KZ678460.1 coordinate 64,153, forward strand.
CCTTGTGTGTGATGACGCTGGGGCAAAACTTCTTGGCGAACTCGAGGCGGCCATCGTCAATATCTGTAATCACAATCGGACACGCGCCAGCAGCCTTGACACAGGCAAGTGTGACGAGGCCGATGGGCCCAGCGCCACAGATGAGCACAGGGTCGCCCACGGTAATCTGAGCACGCTTGACGCCCGCCAGCGCGACGCTGAGCGGCTCGAGCATTGCGCCGTTTTCATATGACATGTTGCCAATCTTGTGGCACCAGACTGCGGGGTGGTTGACGTAGCGCCGCAGTAGACCGGCGACTGGCGGGGTCGAGAGGAACTCCACCTTTTCACACCCGTTGTAGCGCCCCGTAAGGCATGCCTCGCACTCGCCGCAGATAATGTTGGGCTCGATGGCAACGCGGTCGCCCACCTTGAGGTGTGTCACTGAAGAGTGGACTGCAACAATGTCGCCGGCTGATTCGTGACCGAGGATGTGGTCGCCGCCCACAATCATGGGCCCGATGCATCCGGCGTGCCAAAAGTGAATATCGGATCTGTGTGTTTCGTACTCGGTCAGCATTCTCGAACTCGAATTACCTCAGTGGCAGGCAGACAAAATGATAGTGTCTAGAGTCGCAACTTACCCACAGATACCGGTACTCCGCACAGCGATGGTGACTTGTCCTGGCAGCAAATCCTCTGCGCCCTTTTGCACGCTCTCCACTGTTGGCTCGGCCTCATTGATCCACAGGTCATGGGCTGGGTTGGTGTAAACTCCAATGTTGGGCTTGGACAGCACGACGCCCGATCCATTCGCGCTGTCTGTTGCTGAGGGGCTCATTTTGATGGTTTCTGGCTTGCGGTGAAAACAAGAATTAAGTAATGCCAGGGCAAAGCGTATACAACAGGAAGAACGAGCGCAGAAGAACAACAAGCACACCACACAGACGAGAGGCCTTGACCAGTAGCAGATCAGTCGAAAGGAAGGTCGACTGTCAACTGGCGATCACTCGAAGCATATATAACGTGAGTATGTGTCGCGCGGCGTTTTCTGTGGCTCTGTGTATGTACGAGAAGTCCAGGCAAGAAGCAGCTATCTTGGAACTACCGTCTACGTAGTCGAAGGAGGCATGTCTTTAATATAGTTTGACATCTTGGCCAAAGGGGGCCTTTAGAACCCTCGGAAGTCGAGGATGCCACGTCTGTTCCCCTCTGCCATTCAGGAAGAGGCCGGATGCGACCGCGCCGTTATCGCGGCAGCAGGGCCAGTCGTAGGCCAGCGTCTCTGGCCAGATGATCCGCTTGCGCATTGCTCTCGGCGCCCAAGTGGAGGAACCAGTGGGCCTGGGGGAAAAGAGAGGGGTGCAGAAGGCTGCGGGAGTTGAAGTGGGTTCGGTAGGTTGCACCCCGACGCGGCTGGCCTTGTTCGTGGGGTGGCTCCTGATGAATGATCCCACTCCCGCGCCAATCACGGCCGGGGTTGGCGGGGCGCGAGTCGTCCGGACATGCAATTGTTGTTTGCCAATGCTTCAGGGCACGGTGCCTGCGACGCCATGAATAGCGTACGGTCGACTGGTAGCCAGCCGCGTTGCGGAAGGCACAGTCCGTCCGCGAAGGAAATTAAGGGAGGCGAGACATCTCCGTGATCCTGCGTGTGGCATGACAGCTTCTCTGCTGCGTCACAATCACCAAGCAGCGTTTCGCGCTTATATTCGGCCCAGGACAAGATATTTTGTTGGACGCATCGAACAGCAGGGCGAATGCCACCCAAATCGCCGCACGAGTGCATGAGAGGCTTTCGCAGTCCGGCACGTTCAATCAAATGACGAAGTAGGTGCATTGGATTATGCCAGAGTCGTTGCCGACTGTGAGAAGGACCTGAAAGCCCATCAATCGCTGGCGCATCTGCGGCAAGGCGAAGCCATGACTTTGTGGAGACCGCCTTACGACTGCCGCGCCGAGATGCAACGACACTGCCGCCCATCTGCGCGCTTGCCCGGCCCTTGGCGGGGCAGACGTGCCGTTCGTAGCAGCCGTTGGCCGTTGATGGCCTTGTTCATCCAAATGCAGGCCGGCGAAGCATTCACTGTCTCAGCCCACAGCTTGGGTGAAACAAGGGAAATACGATGGTGCTGGGACCGATACAAGTGTCGTGCTGTTGGCATTGCAAGGTCATTGTGGATTTTTCGAGGTGAAAGCTGTTCTTGATGGGGCTCAATTACTGGAGAATGTCGGAAGCACATGATACTGTCAGCAGATTTGACGAGGGTTCATGTGTTATCTCTTGCGAATGTCCGACTTGTACGGCGTGCAGATAAAATGTAGATCGGCAGGGGTGCTGGCGCTTGATCCAGGGTTAGGGGCTGCAGTTGCCGGCGCCTGCCTTTTTTCACCATGCAGAGACAGGTACCTGGCAGCTGCAACCTTGTGCGCCTGCAACAAAAGAGCTTCCCAGTTTGTACTTGGCGACGCGACGCACCGCGATCGGTTTCTCACAAACGTAGCCAAACCGCCGTCTTCCGCTCCCTCCATATCTCCAACCAGCCCGCATCCCATCAAAAAGGACCACCACGCCAGAGCAAGGCACAATGGCTGCCCAACAGCCGCTTTCTTCGGCGCAGCAGCCGGCTGACACGTACGGCGGTGGTGAGCCTGCCTCCCTCTTTTGCTTTTTGCGCGTCGTCTTTGGTTCCACTGAACTCTAGATCGCATTACTGACCGCGCCATCGTCTCGCAGATGAAATCTCGGCTCTCGTTCTCGACCCAGGATACTGTTACACACGCGCCGGCTTTGCTGGCGAGGATGTTCCCAAATGCGTCCTTCCCTCCTTCTACAGCCACATCGGCGACCGCGATCTGTATGGCGACGAGGTTATACGGCCGCGCGAGGATCTCGAGCTTCGCAACTACGTCAACACAAAGTCAGAAGTCGAAGACTGGGATATCGCTCCCAAGATCTGGGAGAACATGCTAGTCAACCGTCTAAACCCACCGACCGAGACTCCTCCATCCAAAAATGGCCTGAACGATCACGTGAACCCCAAAGACGGCGAAGGCGACGTGAATATGGAAGACGTCGAAGCTCAGGAACTGCAAGAGAAGCCGCTTTACGAGAATCCCATTCTATTGACGGAACCCGCCACGAACCCTTCCAAGAAGCGCGAAAAGGCCATTGAGCTCGTGTTTGAGACGTGGGGAACACCAGCTTTCTGGTTGAGTAGAACGCCGGTGCTTGCCTCTTTTGCTGCAGGCAAGGCAACTGCGCTGGTGATCGAGGTCGGCGGCTCCAACACGTCCATAACAGCTGTGCACGACGGCATGACGTTGAAGAAGTCTGCAGTACAGAGCCCTGCTGGTGGTCTGTGGCTTTCACAACAGGTCCGCGCCATGTGGTCGACCAACGAGCCCAAGATCGATATTGTGCCTACCTACATGATTGAAAATAAGACGCCCGTCGATGCCGGTCAAGCACCCAACGCGCGCCTCAAGAAATTTCCCTTTGCGATCCACGACTCTTTCCGCCTGTTCGAGGAGGAGCGATTGATGACCGAGTTTAAGGAGTCAGTGATAGAGGTGTGGAAGGGCCCTGGTCGCTACGCAAACCCTGGAAACGAGGATTACATCAAGTCGCAACCCGGCCGCGTGTTCGAGATGCCCGACGGCTATAACCAGATGTGGCGCGAGCAACGATTCAAGGTGACCGAGGGTATGTGGGACGAGACGCAGGGATACACGAACGTGCCCGATGAGTGGCGACTGTCCAAGGCTCAGACGATTCCCGGCCTCATTCAACAATGCCTCAACCAGGTTGATGTAGATCTGCGAGGACACTTGCTCGGCAACATTGTGGTCACGGGTGCCACCAGTCTGTTGAACGGATTCAACGACAGGCTCAACAATGAGCTTACGACGCTGTACAGTGGCTCGAAGATCAGGATCCACTCGGCAGGTCTCACCAGTGAACGGCGCTTTGGTTCGTGGGTCGGTGGCAGCATCTTGGGCAGTCTTGGTAGCTTCCACCAGATGTGGATTTCGCGCAAGGAATACGAGGAGAACGGACCTGGCATCGTTGAAAAGCGATGCAAGTAAGGTTCGATCTTGTATTGTGCACCACTTACGACGAGGAGCAGTAATCGCACAAGTGGATAGCAAGGAGGTCAATTATGGGTATTAGCAGGTTGACAAGTTGTTTGCACATGCCAAAGCAGAATCCTGTGCAAGTGTAGCATGCCTTGGCGGTATCATCAAAGAAAGGAAAGGCCACAAAAAAAAAACAAAGACAACAGGCGTCTGGAGTTGTTAACAAGGAGGGGATTCGTCCACTGATGAGATATGCAGAAGCGATTTCGGGGTAGCTCGGCGACAGCTGCATCCTGTACAAAACCAATTGAATTCTTCAAGTTAATTATTTCCGACCAATAGTGGGTAATAGAAAAGCCCTTACACGATGTGGAAAAGGAGGAGCTTGATGAGACCAGCACGAGTCGTTCTTGAACGTTGTTTTGTTCTGCTGTGGTCTACTACTTTTTATTTTTTATTTTTTTACCAACCATTCCATCTCTCCCACACGTCCACAATCTCATCCTCCTTGCCTGTCCGCCGACTATCAACCACGACATAATGATCGAAGCCCGCTCCAGCAATGCACGAATGGTTCGGCCACAGCCTGACCCTCTGGCCAAACCGCAACGGCACCTCCTTGCCCTTCTCGCCTGCCCACACCAAGATCCCATGCTCTTGGCTAATCCGGCCAACCTGCCAACCCCCATGCACAACCGGAAACTCCTTTGGAGCTGGGTCCAGCTGCGCCAGTCCTGCTTCCTCCCCTTTCCCCTCCTGCTGCTGACCCCACGGCATCACGATCCCCCACCCTTCATACTCGCCCTTGCAAGGCTCACGCCCAAGAGCAAGCGAACCGGCATTGACAAGCGCCTCGGACGACCCGTCCTCGCCGCGGTTGGGGTATAGCGAGGCGACCTCTGCGAGCACACTCACGGCGATAGCGGAGCTGCGGAGAGTGGTGTTGTCGCGGGCGTGAGTGGCAAGTTGTTGCAGATCGAGGGTTGGGTATACCCCTGCGTGGACTTCGAGGTGTAGGTCGTCTGCTTTGAGTTGGGCGATGAGCTGGCAGAGGGCGGAGACGTGGGCTTGCACTGTGGTGCTGTCGGTCTTGGCTACTGCGCTTGGTGGGAGTGTGTCGCTGCCGGGAGTAGCTGTGATGTCTGGGTGCTGCAGCGCTGTTGCGGTCGGTGTAGCGCCCACAGAGAGGACGAGTGGGTGAGGAGGATGATCATCTCCGCCGAGAGCGCGGACATCAGCCGCGACATGGCGCAGAGTAGTGAATTCTGCCGTGAGGTACACGAGAGCGGCCCAGTCGGCGCGTGTATAGTAGGACTGCCCTGCGTGCGCGTACAGGCCGTGCAAGGTGCATGTTCCTGCGCGCTCGGCGGCCAGGACGGCCGTGAGAAGGGCGTGGTAGGTGGGTGTGCCGCGGATGGCACCAGCGCGGTGGGTGTCGACATCGATTTTTAAAAAGATCTGTGGTGGGTTGTGGGGTGAGGAGGTCGTGGTTGCGAGTTTGGAGAGGAGAGGGACTTGGTCTGGGTGGTCGAGCATGAGGGAGAGGCTGTTGGCGCCAAGGGTCGTGGAAAGAGCGGCGAGACGAGGGAGAACGGAGGGGTAAATTGGAAAAGCGAACAGGACCTGGTCATCAAGTCAGGATCTGGCATTGAGCGGGGAACTTGCTCTTCGGACATTGAAGGCATTGTGTAAGGGCTTACATTGACCTGGCGGCCTTCACGCTTGAACTCCAACAGCAACGGCGCGATCTTTTCAGCTTCGAGGATGGTTGAGACGATGATATTGGCTGGCGTGCTCGGGTCGGAGCCAACTTGTAGTCTCGTAAGCTCAGTAGTCTTGCGAGAATGTCAGCAATTGGCGCTCGAAACTGGAATTGGTCGGACTGAGAGTTGTTTGCCCACCTTGTGAGTCTTGATATGAGCCCGCCAGCCGATGCCGTTCCTGCGAGCAGCATCGAGCATGTGCTCGCAGTTGGCCTCTAGCTTGGCCAGGTCCAGAACGATGCTGGGAGTGGGAACATCGTAGAGCGTCTTGCCAACGAGGTACTCTTTGCGCAAGGCTGGCGTGGTGGAAGCCATTGGTGATGCTTGCGGAGAGCGACAGCTAGCGTGGAAGCTGGTCTGTAAAAGTGGTTAGCAATTGTTTTCGAACAGCAGTTGTAGCAGCAGGGTTTCCAGATCACTTGCCTTGAATTGTTCTTGTAGTAATTCGTGCACACCGTTGTTGACCAGGAAAGAGTATGAAAAAGGAGGCTTGGTGCGAGTTCCGAGGAGTCGTAATTATACGAAGTGCCCGATTCGGGCCCGATGTCGTTCCCTTGAGAGGCAAGATCCCCACATGCCGTGATAAGAAGGCATGAGCATGACACGGACAATCGCAGGTCCGCGCCGTTGACAATGGCTACTAGGTAATTTATCATTTGAATTATCTCTGCACACATGTTTGGACGGTCTCTCTCCATTGACATCCTTCCATAGGGTATTGGATTGCGTAAGTGATACGGTCCGTATTAATATAAGTCAGTGGCCCAGCTTATAATCAACCAAAGGGTTTCTTGGGAACGTTGATGAATTCACTTAAAGAGACTCAAATATCAAGGGTGGAATTGAAGATGCAAATTACAAAGTATGTTCGACGGGGAACATGTTATCTGGCTCAGATTGCAGTCTTTGGACCTGCAATATAGCAACCAGAGCCTGGAGGAGAACAACTCGCCAACAAGAACACCGTCTTCATCATCGTCGTCTCTGCCCTGCTGGTGCGTGGTTCAGGGTCCAGGGTTTGGCGTGACTGGCGATGTTTAAACACTGCCCGAGCCACCGGATCCAACTAGCCAACTCCACTCTTTTTCTTATCGATAAGCAGGTACGTACCGCGTTCTGTGCAAGTCAAGGCCGCCTCGCGTGTTGCTGCTCCTGGCTGAATCCAACTGGCTTGACCCAACTCGACCCATCGCCAACACCTTTTCTTCCCAGCAACCGCCCATACCGACCGCCCACATCCAGATAGACGCACTGCGATCTCATCGCACTCAACGCGACTCGGAAGACTGCAGCTGCAACCGACCCTGCGACTCTGATTCTCCGCGCGCTGACCTCGCCCCGACCCCGCTTGTGTCTCCCGGCACTCTGATTCCCAGGCTCCGACAACCACGATACAGGAACCACTGCCATCTTCTGCGCCGCGCACGGTTCTTGACTCGAATGTCATGAACTGATCTGGCCCTCCTTCTGCTGGCGCGACGTCGCTGGGTTGGCTGGAAGGAAGGTAGACGAAGGACCTAGACGGAACAGGGAAGCGCCTCGCAGGACGATTCTGGCGGGCAACTGGCCGGCCAAACAAATACTCTCCCCAACAGCGAGCCTTTCATCAAACAGCAGCACCCTTATTTGAACAGGCCTGAAACTACACACGACTTGGACGAGTATCGCACAAATCGACCGTGATGGCCACCGACGAAGACACACCGCGCGAGAAGGGTTCGCCGCCGCCCAGTGATGAGATGGACTGGGCAGCCCAGCAGCAGCAGGATGACGATGCCATTCAGGGCTTGTTTGGCGACCCTACGAACGCACCCGAAATCAACCTTGAAGGTCCCATCGATCAGTCGGGCAAAGCAGACGATGCAGAGGATTTTGAAGACTTTAGCGACGACGAGCTGCCCGAGGAGGAGGAAGCCGGCGCAAATGGCAGCTCGGAGCAGTTGCCCGGTCTTACCAGCGATGGCGGAACCAGCAACGACATTGACGATGATCTCTTTGGCGAGCGCGAGTCGTCACCGTTGCAGGGCGAGCCAGCCATGTCTCCTGGTGCTGCCATTGTCGATGAGACGGACACGCAGGATGCGGAAATGGGCGGAGGCGATGACCTGGCTGACCTACGGCGCCTGAACTTTGACCCGGAGCCGAGTTATCCCATGGCCAACCAGGACCCCGACATTCCATCTGCCCCAGAAAACGTTCTCGAGCTGCTGAAGCAGACCTATCCAGACTTTGAAAGAGGCAAGATCCTCAACTTCAACGAATTGTTTCCTCCAAGAAAAGCCAATTGGGTGGACAAGAAGCCAAGTAAAAACCCCAGGCCTCTTGTTCCCACCAAACTCAGTCTTGAAGTGGAAATCGGCCAGGAAAAATCGTTCATGAAACCGGGGCCAGCCTCTGCCACCACTCTTGAGAAGATCCAGGCCGCAGAGAGGGACGGTCTCGTATCCTTGCTCAAACCCGAGCCCATCAATGAGGACGAGCTCGAGATTTTCCCCAAGGATGACTTTGAATCGGATCAGGAGCTCATCGGTGGCTTCACGCTTAGGGACATCGAGACGGTCTGCGAGGACTGGGACGACATTATCGACCCGCCTACTCCACCAATGCGCCACACGTCGCCCGCGGTCGAAGACGAAGAAGACCATCAGTGGTACCTCGACATGGGACTAGCAGTCCCCAAGCCGAAACGTCGCAAGGTCTCACATGCCAAGGGTCTCCCCGAGATATCATGGTTCCAGGCGCCTTCCTTTGACGACTTCGAAGAAGCCACAGCTCGCAGCGCCAAGCGTGTGCGCCTCGACCTGAATGATCCATATCTCCTCATCGACGATAACGATGCAGAGCGGCCAAGCAAACGCCAGAAGCCCAACTCAAAGATGGTGCGCATGGCCGATGGAAAGGTTGCCTCGGACATCAAAGCGCGCTTCGACATATCAAATGACGACGCATACGAGGCCCTGAAAGAAAACGTCAGAGACAAGGTCAGGGCAACACTGGGTGGCGTGCAGGTCGAGCACAGTGTACCTGCCCGCAAGCTGCTCTACCCATACTACATGGTCAAGCTTCCGGATCCCAATCCCTTCAATTACCACCGTCCAAGTCTTCGTGTACGTCGCCAAGTCGGGGTCAAGTTGAATTGGGCCAAGCCGAGGCATTTCCGGCGCAAGGATATAAAGTCTGCTCGCGTTAGCGACGTGTACAGGGGCTCTAGAGACCTCAGCCTCAACGACAACTCCTCTGCTGTCTTGTTCGAGTACTGCGAGGAAATCCCCACCGTCTTGTCCAACTTTGGCATGGGTAGCAAGATTGTCAACTATTACCGTGTCAAGAATGATCCCGACGACAAACCCGCCGACAAGCCTGCACTTGGTGAGCTCAAGATCCTATTGCCCGAAGACAGGTCTCCATTTGCAAACTTTGGCGATGTGCACAAAGGAGATACTGTTCCTACACTGTGGAACCACATGTACCGCGCGCCCATCTTCAAGCATCCGGCCCGAAAGACGGACTTTATTATTGGACGCATCACGGACGACAATGAGAGCAAGTACTATATGCGCAGCATCGACCACATCTACGTTGTGGGACAAAATTTTCCCTCCGTTGAGGTTCCAGGACCACATTCTCGCAAGGTCACCAACACGAGCAAAAACCGCATGAAGATGTTGGCATACCGGTTTATTACCAAGCAAGGTTTCTTATCTCTCGAGGACATCACTATGCACATTGCCGACTCCAACATTGCTCAGAACCGCCAAAAGTTGCGAGAATTCCTGCAGTACGACAAAGATGCCCGGACATGGAGCCTGCGCGAGGGCGAAAAGCTGATGGATCCCGATTCCATCAACTCCATGGTCCAGCCGGAAGATGTTTGCCTTATGGATGCAATGCAGGTTGGCGCATACGAAGTTGAAAAGGCCGGTTTCGCTATCGACCAGACCGACTTGGACAAGGACGACGACGATGGCAATGCCGCCGGCGAAAACATTGCCGTTCAGCTCTCGCCGTGGAAGACCACCAAGGCATTCCTTGACGCTACCAGCGGCAAGGCTATGCTGAAGCTGCGTGGCGAGGGCGACCCCACAGGCCGCGGTCTGGGCTTTAGTTTCATCAAAACGTCCATGAAGGGTGGCTTTCTCAACGTCTACCACGAACAAGGTCCGCAGTCGACATCGGCGGATGCACTCGAGCGCGAAAAGAAGGCGAACGGCGGCCACTCGTACAATGTCAAGAAGCAAAACGACGCCTACGCAGAGGTCATTGCGGATATCTGGAATAAGCAGAAAGCGACATTGAGCGACCAGCAGATCCACGACGACAACGATGTGGCGCCGCAGGACGATGAGGATGAGCGCCTTTACGCTAATACTATTAATGCTTCCTTCCAGTCGTATTCCAATGGCGTGGCCGCCACACCGCGCTTTGACGAGGGTGTGAGTCAGATCAGTCGCAGTGCCACGAGTGCTGCGCGGGCAGCCAGGCGCAAGCTGCGCATTGTGCGGACCCATCGGAATCCCGACGGCACCGAGCGGGACGTTGAGGAGATTATTGATGATCCTGGTATCATCAAGGAGTACACGGCGAGAAGGAATGCCATTCAGGAAGCGGAAGTCGAGTAAGTATACTGCATGGACGTCATGGATGATGATATGATATTGAGCAGAGGTTATTTGAGGAGACAATTCATACTAACGCATTACTTTCACAGTATCTTTGCCGGCTTTACTGGAGACGAGGAGCATGACAGGATTGTCTGGCTCAAGTAAGTCCTTCTCCTTACCAGGTTTTTCCCCTTAAGAATATTCTTTCCAGCACCAGAAGCTAATTGGATTCTTTCCTCCTCTTACAGAATCTCCAAGGAGGAAGAGCGTCTCAAGAAGAATCGTGAGCGTCGCCAGCAGCGCGAGAAGCAAAAAGGCGGCGGTCGCGTCTCGCTTGGCCAGTCGCAGGGTCCCGAAATGTCAGCTATGTCACCAGGCGCAGAGCCCTCGATCGAAAAAGGCGGCACGACCCGCAAGTGCGCAAATTGTGGTATGGTGGGACATATCAAGACGAACAAGAAGTGAGTTTGCACCTAGGATTTTCGTTTTGATTGCGAGCAACAATACCGACTTTTAGTCCCTTGTTGCTTCTGTAGACAGTCTTGTCATTCAGTCGGCTTTGTGTTAGCCCTTACACGATCTTGACTCCTTTCTTCCTTCTTTTCTTTTGTCTTTCTCTCCCGAATCATGATACTTGCGACAGGTCACTAACGAAGAAACGTTGCCACAGATTATGCCCAGTGCTCAATGGATCCATGGGCAACAAGCCGACTGGTGAAGACACCACTGGCTCCTACGGCGAAACTTGATATGTTCATACCACAATTTTCACAATTGCGGCCAATACGTGCTTGATCACGCACGCACTCATATCCGGTCTTGGCTATGGCACCCCATTTCACTCGTCAAGCTTAACTTTCTCTCTTGTTCGGCTGACTGGGCGACATTCTTTTTTTCGGCTTGTGACCGCGTTCGAAGTGAAGATGCACATCAATCGTTCTGCGCTTCACGTAATTCATCCTTGTCTGCAATTTACAACGCAACTCAACGGCGACGAGTCTCAAGTCCCTCACTGACTGGAAAAGACCCACCACACGAGAGAAATAGGACACCAAAAAGGGCGAGAGTGGAAACATCTTGACTGCTTACTGGAAATAAAAAAGGAAAAAGACAAAGCAGCGCTTCTACGATTCGGAATCCCGTGGTCCGCTTACAGCGACGTGAATGATATACGATATCTCAAGTTCACTGTTGTTGTTGTTGTTGTTGTTGTCGGTTTTTTTTTTGGTTTTCTGTTCTTGTTGATATACTTGAACGGTCTTGTTTCAGAACGCTGGTGTCAAACATCCACCAAAGCGCCGCATCAGGAATCATCAGAGCCGAGAATAGATTGATGGCTTGCTGAGGACAAAATATTATGGGGCCTTCATTAATGAATTGGGTTCCTTTCTTCGCGACAGATGGACTCACAGCAGGAGGACGAGAGCTTAGGGATCCTCTTTGAGGCGGTGCGAACCATGGCGGTTGGTTGCGACTACGTGGCTCGTGTCTGTATGAAGGACTTGCTTCGTCCTGGAGCTCGAAGGAAAGAAGATTTAAGATTCAAGAATGGGCAAAGAGCCAATGAGCCAGTCTACAAGCCAGCTAGATGAGTATGCAGGTTGGCAGTGCAGTGCAAGTGAAGCGGGATGATATGCATATACCGAATATCACTATTTATTGGATGACCGTTACTTGTTTTGTGTGTTGGTGTGCGAAGTTGCCAACCAAAAAAAAAAACAGAGTCTGGACTGACAGGCAGATAGATGGACGAGTAGGCGGAGGAAATTCGGGGATTGTGATGCGGTGGGTCTGGATCGTGTTACAACTATGACAATGAGATTCTGAAGGAACCAGGACGGAATGTAACGTTGTTATCATTATGAGATGGAATTGATTGTGCTGGGAACAATAGGATGCTGTGGATTGACATGTGTTGTGGGTGGGATTGTGGTTCTGATTGCGGTGTTTGAGGGCAGATGAGCGTCCATTGTCACGCGCAAACATGAATCGATGGGGAGAAGAAATGGCTTCACGCTGCGTAATGTCGCTTTTGTTCAGCCGATCCGCTCCCAACAAGGAGTCAGGTTTGATGACTTGAGTATGAGTGGGCAATTCTATTTGCGGTCATCTTTCCTCACCTGTATAGTCACCCAGTACATGTGTATGACTGCTTGGCTATTTACATCCCAGACTGACAGACTGACAGACGACATCTGAAAATTCGACAACAACGATTGCCCCATCCCGATTCCTTCGCTCTTGTCTTGGAACGAGAACAATACAGACAGCAGACACTCCCGCCGTTTCCATTTACAGCCAACATACAACCAGGTCCATCAAAACGAACGAACCTAATCAAGTCAATTGCAGATAATCATTGGTTGGTGGCGTGCACCAACCGTCCGTCATCTGCATCTGATTGTCCTTTCGCCTCCAATTCTGACACCACCACATCTGAAACTACATACACACGACCCCGGCCTCTCCTCCACACATGAATCTTCCCACCGAGGCGGAAATGTGGCGAAAAATAAGATAAAAAAACACCCTCTTCTTGTCAGTGTAGCATGTTGTTATAGTCTCTCAAAGTTGTCGAGGTAGGCAGCACAAGGCCAACTCGGCCGAGCGGCCCATCACCGCGTCCGCACTCGCCTACGGTCGCCGGCGTTGTTATTACTGTACACACTCGCTGTTTGCAAGTTGCAGCAAAATTCTGCTGACTATACGTACCATGATGCTCCATATGTATCAAATGCATATAATGTGGCATAATTGACAGCGAGTAGGCATGGAAAGCACTGGGCTTGTGACAAGAACACTCATCACGCAGCTAGAATGGCTCTCAACACCAAACCAACCAACCAACTCCACGACGATCCAAGACTCCAGAGCCAAGAATAGAACGGAGATTAACCCCTGCACACACATACACACACATCAATCCACATTTTTCTTTCTCAACATCCAACATCCAACTTCCACGAGCAACCAGAGGCCGACAGCAGCGCAAGAGTAATTCCCGACGCTGCACTTCACCAGGCGATCAGAAAATAGACCGCGCATGTTTTTGCTAGTGGCTGTGATTGTCACTATACTCACGTTGCATGCGTTTCCCCAGTGTGTATGTATGTATGTTCCACCATACCGCTACCTTTGATTCCAAAGATGCTGTACCACATACGTCGGCAGGGTCACAGCGATGCAACTCTATACCTAGATACATACTGTACCTTGGGAAATATGAAAAAAAAAAAAAAAGTCCCATTCCAACCATCCAACCTTGCTTAGACATGTACTAACCTGCATTCACTTTCTTGTTTCGAAGTATTATCCAGTGTGGATACTGCAAGCAAGTACAGACAGATGGGTAGATCAATAGATGAGGACCAACCCAATTTGGGATAGATAAATGCAACAACAGAGACAGGAACAGAAACAGGAACAAGACGGACTAACACCTCGGTGTCGTTTTGACTGTTGACTGGATTCATACCTGGCTATGTGACTGCTATTTGGCAGCAGTACCAGCCACGCAAGCATCACCACCTTCTCTGCCAGATCACTCTCCTGATACAACCTGCTCTCTGCAAGCCACATTGCCCAAGTATCGCCCTAGATGGTCAAACAGAGAAGTGCTTCCAGGCACACACGCTGTGTCGTGCAATGTGCGTTATCTTTCTATCGTCCCGCATGATGCACCACCCACCACACCTGTCGTGCCATTCACGGCTATTTGGAGAAATAAAAATAGACAGGCCCCTGCATCGAAATGCAACCTTGTTGAGAACGGACGCAAACGCGACGCACGATATAGCACAACGTGCATAATGCCCATGCAGGCCATGTACAATGGATCTGCGCCGCGTCTAACAGCGTTTGGAGCGTCAAAAAGACCAAGGTCTTATGACAGTGTACATCTGAAGATACATATCTTGTTGTACGCGGTATACAGCAAAGATTTAGAAATAAATTGGGTGGGTGGGTGGGCGGAGCAGCATGATTTGCCAAATGAAGCGCAGGACTCAAATGGTGTGATACGTGAGCAGGGGAAAAGGAAGAGGAAGGGAGCGTGAGAAGCGACACAAAACAATAGTTCTGGTATTAGTGAGCCGGTGCCTGTGCCTGTGCCTGCGCCTGTGCCTGTGAGACTTGTAATCCGATGGAACAGGCGTGAGCTAGTCTGAGCATGTCAAGATGCGAATCACGCTTACAGTGGAAGCTGACGCGAGGATCCTGTTAATGGTGTACCGTCATGTGTGGACCCCCGAAATGATAGGGAATGGACAAAATGAGTGGGTGGTGAGATCAGTCCAGGGGGAAGCAAAGGAGTCTTTGTCAATATGGTGATCCATTGGATTGGAACTTCTGTGTCATACACCCGCTTGGATGAGTGGCTTGACCAGATCGCAAGACATGAGAAGGAGCGCTTGCAGCTAGCAAGAAGATGCTCCAAGCGTCGATGTTAATGAGTGCAGGTTTCTTGCTCTGCAGCTCTGCATCACTCAGCGCCCACCCGTTCTTGATCGTTGTCTGCAAATGGGGGTGTCATCGTTCATCAAGGGAAATGTCAGCAAGTGCACTATTGGAACTAGCTTACGCGCGCTTGTGCCCGGTGATTTCCATCTTACCAACTGGCGACGTTCGTCGGATGTAAGTACTATGGTAGGACGAGGCTTGATATCCAGTCATACGGGCCCAATGTTGTCAACCCACTTGCTCAAAGGGTGTTCCATTGGAAAGAGATCAGCAACAACAGCTTGTAATCAAGCAACACAGCAGCAGCACAGTGAAATCTCCGCTTGGTATTCAGCCTCGTCTTATAGGACCGTTTCGCGACCAAGACCTTCTAACGCTCAGCTAATCAAAACCATCTCAACTGAACGCTTGGCCACCTCGACTCGTTCATACTGCTGAGCATGAATGTTTTGTTGCTCGACAAAGCTGTGGCGTAGAGTGACCGGGCATGTCAGTGGTTAACTCGTAGAAAGGAAGCATGGGAGCTGTCTGACGATCCTAAATCCTTTTGGTATGGCTGAAACCAGATCAGCGGCTCGACTAATTCGCCTCGGCCGACTATGCTCATTCGTCAGTGCTCTGACAACACTCATCACGGATTGTTTTGCAACTGTTTGCCGCTTCTCAGCAAACCGCGGTTCACCAGCCAGCTTGCGACAAATGCGTGGCGGGGTGGAACCGAATGCCATCGGCTCAGTCAACCCAGGTCGACAAGTGCGGTTGTTTGATGATCCCTCGCGGCTGTTCATTGTCTGAGTGCCTAGAACGGTGCTCAAGGTTCGCATGACTCTGAGCTGCGCACAAGCGCCCGCAAGAAGCCTGCCGTCACAATGTTAGAGTATGTTACGGCGATAAGCATACACACCAATGAGACCGAAAGCTGGTGAGGTTCGTCACTGATATCCAGAGATCCCCCACCCCAGCGGCAAAGGTGTATGCTCCATGCTCATGCAAGGCACAACAAGGCCGACTGCGAGGCCAGCCATGCTACCCCAGATTCTTGAAGCAGCGCATTGAGAACTTAAAACTGGACTGGTGGCTATCATGCGGCCGACTTTCCGTCTGCAGCCGGTGTGTACTGCAGAATGCGTACTGCAGAATGCGAATCTTGATTGTGATGAAGAAAAGGCCGACATCAAGCTCCGGAAGCTGATCCGGCGGGAGAGCTACATGGAGAACAAGGGCATAAAAATAGATTAGCCGCCCGTACTGTACTTCACAGTCCAGGACAGCACTGACAGCTGCCCTGCCCCGCTGTGATGCACAGTACGCTTTTTTGCAGGTGCGGATGCGCATGCAAGCAACAGGTGGGGATGTCCAGGGTCGTTGGTAGACGCGCTGCAGGCTTAACGATGCTCCATGCACACCTAGGACGGATGTTGTTGGCTCCAGAGGGCCGCTGCCGTCTCTTGCGATACGCTACGTCGCATCTGTGTGGATCCATCGCCCACGAGCAAGCCAGGTTTTGGGTGTGCTCAAAGTCCCTGAGTCCTGCCTGTCAGGCATGTGTCTTTTGGTGGCAGCTCCGGCCCTGTTGGTTCGCTTCAGCAGCATCATGGGAGGTACGATTGCTACAATACTGTCGAGCTGGTGAGGACGAGCCAAGACTTGGTCGCCTCGGGCCAGTCTCCGCATTCAGAAACTCGGACCATATCATTAGTCGCATACTAGTCATTTAGATTGCGGAGATATGGGTTGGCGAGCGTGCTGGGCACAACAGCCCAATGAGACTTAACTAGGCCTCATCAGAAGTTGAGCCTGGGGCGCCCAAGCAGGCTGCTGGTGAGTGTTTGTGTGTGTCGACTTTTCTTTCTCTGCGTTCCGATTTTCAGGTCGAGGCACGCAATGGGTCATGAGAAGACCCACATGCTCCATTTCCGTGTAAGCTGTGCTTGCTGCGGACTGTTCAAAGTGGATCGCGGTCGACAATCGTAATTGAGCTGGGTTGTTGGTGGTGTTGTGTTGGCCATTGCATATTTTACCAGGGAGGCGCAGACGGTATCAGAGCACCTGTGTTCGATTGAGTGATGCTGAATTGCAGTGTGGATGCCGCAAGACAGACAGACAGACAGACAGACAGACAGACAGACAGACAGACAGACAGATGGACAAACGAACGGACACAAGGCACATATCGCGTCCAGGCTGCTTTCCATTCGGCGACGCACCGGATGCCAAGCCTTGTCTTGCGACCGGCAGCGTTAGGGATCGAGCAGGGGCAGGCTGTCAACCACGCAAAGCACCGAACAGCTCGCCGTGCCTGGTCCATTTTTGCCCTTCCTTTCGTCTTCTTCAGTGTGTTCGCTTCGTCTCGTTTAGTCTTCCTCTTCACCAGGAGCCGGGTGTAAATGGGCCCAAGCTAAAGCCCAAGCTAAAGGTCAAGCGCGGCACGTGGCCTGCGAATGGCTTCAACAGCCACAGCGGTGGCGGCCTGTCAGTTCACGGCAGCCCCTGCTGATCTACCGAGGCTCGCCGTGGCTTTATTATGCCGGATCAACGTCCAGGCAGCCCTGACCTGGTTCGATGCTGGTGTCAGTTGAAGCTGCTGCTGTGCGTCCACAATTCCTGCGGTGGAAGGCAACCGCCGCGTCCAGGCTGGGCCAGGTGAGATTCGAGGTTGCAGCACGTTAAGCATGGTGGGAACACGCAGCCGAGGACGCGGATGAGGAATGGCGCCAGTGGACTCGAGGACGCACAATGAGGAGAGTGGACGGAAAGGGGATGTGAGGGATGTGGGAAGGCTGGTTGACAAAGAGAGAGAGATTGCTCGACTTGCCTGTGGGCAAAGCGCTGCAGAGCAGCCTTGGCAGCAGGACTTGGGTGCATAGGTACGCAGATAGGTACAGAGGTATCTGCTGACTTACCTGACTTTGTAGGGGAGTCAGGGGAGGCCCTTGCAGTGAGATGAGCATGCCGTCACGTTTTTTGCTGGGTCAATTACAGGCTTCAGGTTCCTTCTTACCCCACTGAGCACAGTCTGCCTGCTGCCAGGCCGTGGAACTGGTTGGTAGTTACGAATTAAATACCTTCTGTAGGTAGTTTCGGTTGCTGTACTTTATACATTTCCAAACTGCCGTGGGATAGTGGTTCTTTGGGATCTCATCTCAGTAGGTATTACCCAAAAGGCATCAGCCCCTGGATTGCTGAATGTTATGGATGGCTGTTTGTGCAAGCCAGAAGTGAGGTAATGGAGATGTATGCTCAGTTAGTGGTTACAGTGGTCAACCCACGGAACCGCAAGCCTGGCCAGCAGTACAGAAACCAAGTACCGGGTATCCAGGTACATGCATCCTCACGTACATCGTAAGTACTGTGGTATCCAGCAACCAGGAGCATCCCCCCTGCCCTGTCGGTTGATTGCCCCTTCCCCACTCCACCCCTCCACTAGACCCGTTTGGGTACTGGCGGCGCACTGGAACCTCACTGGACTCACTGGACGCTCTGGGGCACTTGTGCGCTTTCCCGCTGTACGGCACCGCAGTCCCTCTAAAAGGCTGGCGGCCCTGCCCTGCACACCAGAGCCTCTTCTTTCTTCTCTCCTGTCTATTATTAGCAGCAGCCGGCCCTTCAGCCCCATCCACCTCTTGCCCTCTCCTTTGCTTCCTTCA
This sequence comes from Coniella lustricola, assembly GCA_003019895.1. NCBI lineage: Eukaryota > Fungi > Ascomycota > Sordariomycetes > Diaporthales > Schizoparmaceae > Coniella > Coniella lustricola. Next base: position 82,681 of record KZ678460.1, read on the forward strand.
ACCTCGCAACCCAGACGATTCCGCCTCGTTGCCCTTGCTGCCGATTGGTGTGATCCTTTTCTCTTGGTCCCAGCAGCCGGACAAAGAGACGAGAAAGCGCGAGCAACCTTTCGCAGCTATCGAGAGCAACGAAGCCGTGCCCGCGTACCAGTCGCAGTCCAGCGTCAGCCCATCTACACCCACATCCAATGATCCATGGATGTGCGCCAAGCGACTTATAATTAATTTCTCGCTTTCTGCTGCCGTTGCCGGGACTTGGTTGTCGACAAAGACTCGTACTCAGACTCAAATAAGGCCCTTGCGCCGCGATCCAGCATTGTCACCACTCTACTTCCACTGCTCTTGTTCTTGTTCTTGTTCCTGCCCCTGTCCTTCGAGCCTCGACCTTGACCCGCGACTCGACTTGACTGACCTCGATCCGTACACCGACCGTTCAACGACTCCTATATGTGTGTGTGGTGTGTCTGCGCGCGCAAAGGCTCCCGCAACGACCAGGTTCAAAAGCAGCCAGGACTCCCAGGCCTTGTCTCTTGCTCTTCCTTCGCTCGGTCACCCACTGCGCGACCTTTTCTTTCTTCGCCCTGCCACCACCCCGATCCAGCATAGCCAGACCTCGACCCTGGCTCTTCGCCTACTATACATAGCTATCTTTATCCTCGACCTCCACATTTCCCTCCTCGGCTGCCGTTACTGGGACCGTCTTCTGCCGTCTGCCAGTCCAGCCTGCTCCAGCCTGCCCCTCTGCCAGTCTACTATACCATACCAGACTGTCCCGGCCTAGTTCCTGCTCGACCTCCGACTAGGTCTCGTACGGCCTTCGTCAACGGCCACAACGTGCTGGAAATAGACTCGCTTCCCGACCTTAGCTGGTTGACCTCGTTGTCGACAACAACTTCACGATGGGTCGCAGAAAGATTGAAATAAAAGCCATCAAGGATGACAGAAACCGTTCTGTGTAAGCAAACCATCACCACCATATTCCCTCCATCAGACATTGTTCCCAAGCCTTCACCATGGCGCCCCGCCATTCTCGTCGTCCAGCACCTGCTAATAGGATGGCCTTGTACAATAGCACCTTTCTCAAGCGCAAGGGTGGTCTCTTCAAGAAGGCGCACGAGCTCTCCGTCCTCTGCTCCGTCGATGTCGCCGTCTTTATCTTTGGCCAGAACAAGAAGCTCTACGAGTACTCTTCTGGTGACATGCGCGAGTTGATTACCAGATATACCTATGTATGTGTTTCTTTTGTCCATCTTCTCTACTGGTGGTTTTTTTTCTTCTTTTCTTCCTTGGCAGTTGCAAGATTATGGTCGCATTTACTGACTCTTTTTGCAACTCTAGCACGGTGGTCCAAATGAGCACAAAGGCCCCTCGGACTTCAACGGAGGTCTTGACGACGAGGATGAAGACGATGAGAATGGAACGCCTCCCAACGGACTGCCACAGCACTTCCACAGCCAACCTGGCTTCCCGCAGCTGCGGCACCACACTCCCTCAGCCTCGCCGCCAATACCAAATGGAATGCTCATGCACAACGTCCAGCGCGCCCACACCCCACAACCGCATCCCGGTTCGCGTCCTGGATCCCGCAACGACATGCGCCGGATGGGTCCTCAGCTTGTAGCACCTCCTGTCGGTCCGTACGGTCCTCCTCACGGTCCCATGGTCAACGGATATGCATATGTCCCGCAACCAGCCATCTACAACCCACAGAATGCACCCAACATGCCGCCTGGCCACCAGTTCGCCCACCCGCATCCGCATCAGCAACACCCACACCACCAACCGCACCAGCACCCTCATCACCCGCCGCACATGCAGATGCACATGGAACCCCAACGCCAGTCTTCTGTTCCTCCCAGCTTCCCGCCTCAACATTCTCAGCACCAATCACCTCCTCCGCCCGCCAGGCACTCGCTCTCGCCTCCTCAGCAACGCCATGGGCTTCCCAGTGGCCCAATCCGTCGGCCATCGCCGCCGCCAGCGCGGGCCCAGATGGAGCCCCCGTCTCATGACCATATGCCAGCACCATCCGAGCCTGTTTCCGAAGTTGTCGAACGGCCTATGCCGCAAGCGCCAATGTTGAACACTACGTCTGCAATCAAGAAAATGCCACACCAAAAGCAACACAGCATCTTTACGCCTATTGACGAGAATCGCTCCGTGTTATCGCAACATCTGGCCGCTTTTGCGGAATCTCAGCTCAAGAATGAAGTCTCCCGCTCGCAATCTTTCGAAACACCGGGTGCACCGCGCAGTACCGCCTCTCCATCACAGCCTAAGCGAACAGAGACAAAACCGCCTCCAGTGAGGCGGCAGCAGTCGGTCTCTTCGGTACCTGAGCAGACCTTTACACCGCCATCTCGGACCAACAGCTTACGTGTTGGTGGTCCCGCTCGCCCTCGCCTCAAGGTGCAAATTCCAGACGAGGCCTCCGAAGCAGGAAGCAATACGGCCGAATCGACCTCTGCCGGGCCGGGACACTCGACAGATGCCACTTCGCAGACCACGCGCAATGAAGGGTCGCATTCCTCTGGAATCGTGTTGCCACCGCCTTCACCATCAGCAAACACCTCATTGTTGTCGGCTGGGGCAACCGGTCCGCCCAATCCCTTTGCGCGTCCTGCTCCCGCCAACAACCCGCCACCTCCCAGTCACAATCTCATCGATACACCAGCTTCAGCGCTGCCTTCTCGATACATGACCAACGAGTTCTTGCCTAGCCCGAGTCAGTTCTTCTCTGACTTTTATGCGAGAAACCACGAGGGTAACACCCTTCCAAGTCCCCTGAACTTTGCCACGCCTATTGTTGGGTCCGGGCCCAGCTTCTTGAGAGACGACGGTCCAACGGCGTTGAAGAGAAAGAGCCCAGAGATTGCTTCGAATGAGTCATCTTCGGACCCCATTGAGCCAAACAACGAGCCAAAGAGGCTCAAGGTTGAAAATTAAGGCTAGGCTATTGTTTGGATTGCTTCTTTCCATCAAAACATATTCCTCATTTCGTCTTCATTCATCAAGATACCAATGTTTCTTATTCTCATTCTTCGTTTTTCCCCCGCAGTCTTTGTCTGCACAGATGAAAGGCTTCGCAGCATGTTTCGTGCTTTCTCCTTGTCTGCTTTACTTCCTGGAAATTCTACCAAATAAAGCAGTTTCTCTTTGGCGATGATGGCTGGCTGGACACAAGGAGTCTGATGACATTTTTTTTCTTCTTCCAAGCGATTTCCCTTTGGTTGCATGCAGGCGGAGTCAAAAGAGTGCAGCAAAATGCGGAGATTCGGGATGGAAGGCTTCAGTGTTTTATTATATATGATGTTTTGGATGGGTCTACGATGAGTACGACACTGGAGGGAATGTACGGAGCAGAGTACTCTGACTACTTTATGTATACCAATAAAGGCACAGAAATATCTATAGCGGTTGGCATGTTTGTTGTCGCGTAGAAAGCGAAGACCTGACGATTGTTTGCTGTTGCTTCTAGGTATGATTGTAAATGGTTCGTTGGTCGAAAGAACGTTGAGACTTGGAAGCATTTTTAAGTGGTTTTATCGGTTGATGGTTCGCAGCTTGTGATTGTTTATCTTCAAAACGAATCAATCTTCCCCATGTTTCGGAAATTCTTATCTTGCTTATATGAATACACGTGAATACTGATTTGTGTTTTATGTTCCTAAAATTTTCAAAGCCCGTGTTCATTGCTAAGAAGAAAGGGTTTGCTGGTTTCGGATTCGGTCTTTCACCTGAAACGTCTTGGACTCGTGTTTAAAGCGGTGAGTCATTGCGATCAAGAGGGATAAAATAATTGCTCGAGAAGGATGTTTGTTTGGAGAAAATGTTGCATTGGTGTGGGCGGTGTCCATTTAGGTAGATTTAAATGCTTGTTTGAGTTAACAGTCAACAGTGTGGTCTTAACAAGCGGTGATGGCTAATTTTGGGCGATTTTGCTATGTGGCGCATCTCCCATTACATCCAACCAGCACTTGCACTGGATAAAAGGTGTATAAGTCTGCGAGATTGTGATCTCTCTGTGATGGTGATCTTCAAATTTCAAGGCTGCTTGATAGCGAGTCGCTGGCGGTGACAGCACTGGACTACCGGATACCATGATAAGTATGTATTAGGCGAAGAGTACGCGGTCAGTATGCTGCATGCAACACGCTGTTACACGCAAGTATGCCTCTAAGACTCTTGGTGGAGCGGAGGAAAGGGGGAGGGGGGGGGGCAAATGCGTGTGGATGGAAATCGTGTAGTTTGATGAGTTGAGATAATTGAAATGCGGAATTTGATAGAAGAACCACAAGATTACAAGATTAAGTAGCAGGTCATGTGGTCTCGGTCATATCGAGAGGCTTTAGAGGGGGGTAGACGAATAGCAATACTGCATGTAAAGCAGGACTCACCTCAATACCTTAATCAAATCCGTCATGCCCAAGGGGTGAACAGGAAACTTCCAAAGAGTTCTATCGTTTGGGTATAGAGAATATCCAAGCAACGATGAGCACGTTGCTGGGCTGTTTGTATAACGTTCAATACTTTTTGGGTTGTCCTACTACTTTATCCTGGTACTATAGTATGTATGTCAATATATATATATATTCCGAAATCAGTGTACTCTATGAATTATCAAGAGTTGTACTGTCCTGATGAAGCATGTTAGCTAGGGCTATTCACTCGCGCTGAATCTGGAGTCCGCAATTAGACATGTTGAGCCGTAACGCAACAATTGCGGACTATTGAAGGAACTCGAGTAAATACTATAGCGTACAACATTCTACATGCTGGTGCAAATCATCGACCCATCGTAGGTTAGTAATTCGGATAATTCAACGTATACCTGAAAAACCCACACAGAAGCGTCCGATTCGGCGCGAAAACGTCAGGAAATGTCGTACATATCGTGTACTGTGGTAACAAATTATCCGTCTCTTGTCTTGTTTGACCAAATATATTCGATTGATGCTTGTTGAACTGTCATCAATATGTCCGACCCGTTGTTTTCACCAATACGTTTAAAGCCTCCATTGAAGTGGCTTGCTTGCTTGCGTACATAGAACACGTCTTATGTGTCCGCGCTGAGTCGTCCATGGTCGTTTTTCTTTCGTCTTTGCTGGCGTCATCATGATTAATATTCGATCTCCGGATCAAAAGGTCATGGAAAGGTAATGAGCATAGAGTCAATACCCAGCTTCAGACTCCTTCCAAGCAGTCGAACAGTGATTGTTCCATTCACGAATCTTTATTCGACAATACCAGCACCCTACCAACATACAAATTGCTTTCAGGTTCCACTTCCAAGCCAATACTCTTCATACAACGCCGGACGTCGCGTCTTCAAGGGCGGCTCCTGTTCATCTTCGTTAACCGTCAGACTAGGTGACTTAATCTTAACAATACCTAGGCACCCTCTTGGAGCGCCGCTTCTGGGTGGGCTCAAGGACGCTAGCTCCTCTGGCCCCGGACCAATTAACTCTTGATCAGTAGGGTCGGCTGAGGTTTGTAAGGCAGAAGAAGGTGTAGATGTGGCAAAAGTAGAAGCAATGGTCGCGGTAGCAGCGATGGTACGCTCAGAGATGTTTGTGACCACGCTTCGCACGGCGCAGGATAAGGCGGCTCCCATTTTCTTGTTCGTTGCGGATGAAGAAGAGGACAATGCTGCCGAAGTCTGAGCTGGAATCGGAGTAAGAGAAGCAGGGGATGTCTTTAGATGTGGTTGTATAATGAAACAGACTCCAATTTGACTATGGCTCGAGGTTACCTGAGGGAGCGATGAAGTCTCTTTTCTTATTGATGCTGGGAATGACTGTCCTGCTTGAGAAAATACGGCAGCGAGAATTGTGTTTTATGAAACAAGCAGCTGTATTTGGTCACTGTTGCAGTACTGAAGGACTAGTGAGTCCTACTCGGATACTGGAGGCAAACACAGAGTTCTTGCTAGGTATTTTATAATGGAAACATTTCAAATGTGACCGGATTTTCATGATGAATGGGTATTGTTCTTGCACAAGACTACACATTGTAAGCTTCTACATCTATGAGACGAACTGGACATGCCATGTGAGCAAATGAAACATGTTGACATGCATCATGTTTGAGTACTAGCTCATTGTGTTTGATTACGGTGAAACTGCCTTTGTCGTTATTACTCCCATGGGCATGTCAACACTTTCTGACTGTCACTTCTCAACATCCAAGCAACAATGACACCGCGACGCGTTGCGCCCAGACAAACTGTGGCTCAGGGAATTTGTTTCATGGCGAGTAACTTTGAGGGGCTCTTTTCAGCTAACGTATTCCTGCTTCAGTGGGCCGTCAGACGACTTGGATCGTTCTAAACCTTCTTTTATTGCAAAGCACGTCAGCATATGCTCAACCGTAAAATTCTCCTCATTCCACCCATCAAGAACTAGACGCCTCCGGCACCTCATCGACGTGCACATGATCATCCTGCTCAAGCCCATTCTTGGAGCCCAAAACAGCAGCAGTCGCATCATGTTCCTCTAGCATCGCAATGCGGTGACCAATCCCGGTCGTCTTGTAGTCCTTGAACTGCCAGGCCCACAGGCCCGCGTCAAACAGCTCGTCGACTTCCTCGAGCGAGCGGCCCGTCAGCTCAGGCACGAAGAAAATGGCAAAGATGAGACCCAGCAACGAGTCGCCGCCGAGAATCCAGCCGACCCCCGCGCCAAGGTTTGCCCCAGGCGTGCTGAGGAGGTAGGGGATGCAGAATGTGATGACAAAGGCCGAGAGAACATCGATCGCTGTGGCGAAGGCGATGACTGTGGGCGGGTGTGATATTGTTAGTAAAGAGGACTGGAACTACCCATATGTGCTTGTAAGAAGGCTAGGCCTCTTGATTCTGATGCGAGGGAAGCGGGACCTCGGTGGTCAGTGACACGACAGAAAGGAACATACTCTTCTTCCTCATCCGAATTCCTCCAATTTCAGAAGTAATCAAGTACGCGCACAAACTCGCAGAGTACTTGCACGAAGCATTGAGCAGGATCAAAGATGCCACAACGACGTTTGTTTCCGTCTCGCTTAGGTTCTCCTTGGTGCCCAAGCCGGCAATGATGAAGTTGAAGAGTGCGGCGAAAAACATGCCCGAGATCATGAGCGGTCTGCGGCCGATTCTGTCAACAAACAGCATGCCGATGGCGGCGGCGACAAAGCCGGCGAGAGTTGCGAGAAAGGAGTAGGTGAAGGAGAGGTTGCCGAGGCCCATTTGTTTAAAGAAGGTTGGGCCGTAGGAGTTGACTGTTTGTTGTGAGCGAGATGAGTAAGTGAGCAGTACTATCAGGCAGGACTCTGATCAAGGAAAATCATTACTAACCAAATTGCCCACCAGCGGTCTGCTGGAACCAAAATAGGAGCGAGACGACCACCGTCCGGCGCAGATATGTTCCCTTGAACAATTCACCCCATGTGCCTTGATCCAGCGCATTGTGGGACTCAATGGCGAACTCGATAGCGTCGACTTCGGCGTTAGTGACGCCACTCTCACGCAGCCGCTTCGGCCTGATTCTGTTTAGATTCTTGAGGGCTTGTTTCTTGTGGCCTTTGAGGACTAGCCAGCGAGGTGATTCTGGGCGGGTTTTCCATCAGCTCCACTGTTCACACTTAATCTCTTTCAGACCTCACCAAAGAGCCAAGGACATGAACCTGAAAAAATATTAGCAAATTCACATACCAACCGTAAACGGGATCGACAGCGCCAGTATAACGGCAGGTATAAACTGGACCCCCGTAGGAATCAACCAGCCAGCACTGGTCTCCACGTCGGCCATGGCTCTACCCATTCCGGACCCCCACAGGTTGCCCAGCGTCACGACGCTGACCATGGAGCCGGTGATGAAGCCGCGGAGAGACGCTGGCGAAACTTCTGCTTGGTAGGATGGGACGACGTTCTATTACGGAGTGAGTACTTGGTGAGTCCTTTTGAGCAGAGTGATTTTTTCTTTTCAGAGTGGAGAGACGCCAAGTTGATTCTGTGAATACTGGCACTGACCTCGATGATACCGACGGCAAAGTAGGCGATGATTCGACCAACTTCATACTGTACCCATTCTTTGGCAGTGATCTCGACTGCAAGTGGTTTCAGATCAGCAAAACGTAAACATCAAAGAAAGTGCACAGCTTGGCGGACTTGGCCGTCCTCTTCAACTGCTACCAACTCTCCATATGGACAATAAGGCAGGACCTCGTATAGCTGGAAACGATTTCAGAGACAGCATACTGATAAGAGCCACAATCTGAATAACACAACACACATATATCGACTTCTTATACCCCACACGATGAAGCAACGGCTCGAACGCGAGGACGCCCGCGATCTTGCCAGGCCAGACGACTAAATGAAGCCAAAACAAGCAAAATGTTAGCTCAAATTGTATATCCTGAAAGGAACAAGGAATGATCGAAAAGAAGATCAGGTTAACACCCGCTACACGTACTCGAGTTCATCACAGACTTCTGCCATGTTGACAATGCGCCATCCCTGCCAAACTGGTTGAGAAACGACGGGAGGGCCTCGAGCGAGCCAAAGGATCCCGTGTCAATTCCAAAGAGGACGTCGCCCCAGGCAAAGAAGAAGGTGCAGAAGAGTAGATACGGCGTGGCATCGCGCCATTTGGAGAGGAAGTCGGACAGAATCATGGCTGTCTTGTAGATTATGTCAATACCGTGACTTTCTGGTTGTTGACTCGGGTTAACAACGAGATTGAGACAAGTTCGATACACAAGACATCTAGAGTCGCAGTCGTCTGACAATGTGGAAGCCAAGCCGCTGTCACGGCTTGTGAATGTCTACATTCCTAAATATCCATCAACCTCTCGGGTTGTTGGTCCGGTCTGCATGGTCAAGAGCCCACGTACGCATTCATATATTCACTATACGAATCACCATACAATCGGGGTGTCTATGCATGTTGATGTTGTGTCTGAAGGCGGGAAACACGAGTCTATGGAGCCACTTGCGAACCTGCATCCAGATCAGAGCCACAAACACGCAGAGCAGCAGGGTACAAATTGGCAAATGCAGGCTTACCAGCACGCCATGCAGATTGCAGCCTCTTGCGTCCAGTCGTGACCAGGCGCTGTCCGGGTCTTTTTGTGCCGGACGCGAAGAACGCAATTGACACATGTGAGAACACAAAATGGCCCATTTTGCTGGACCGTCAGGCAGTCTGATTTCTCATGGTCGAGGGAAAACCACAAGGCGTCCTGCGGACATGGTGTAGAATCTTTGAACAGCTGAGGAAGACTCGCGAATGCTGCTTTTCCAACTTGAGTTGCTGCTACGAACTAGCGTGAAAGGGTTGGTATCTTCCAGTACCCTCTTTCGATGTCGTTTCTTCAGTCGTCTAATCCACCCCAATCGCTCTCATCACCTTTGCCCTCGTCGGCCTCTCTTGCCTTGCGCTTCTTGCTCATTTGGATAGCATCCCGCTTGTTATTTTCCTTGCGCCGCTCCCACGCGCTCTTGCTTGTAATCTTGGCTGTCTTGCGGCCAGCCACACCGCCCTGCGTCTTCATCTTCTTCTTGTCCTCCTTCTTGACGTTTGGCAGCGCATCCAAGAGCCACTTTTGCACATCTGCAGCTTCGCCCGTCTTACCAGCCTGTTTCTCGCTCATCGCGATCACATTGGCAACGCTCTTGACGAAAGGAATGTCTTCCTTTGTGTAGAATGTCACAGCCACACCGCCCTCGCGGCCAGCACGACCTGTACGACCAGCGCGGTGCACGTATACAGCGGCGCTGGAGGGAACATCATAATTGACGACGCCATTGACACCTGCAAAGTCGACACCACGCGCAAGGACATCCGTGGTAATCAGAACCCAGACTTCACCCAGGCGGAAGCGACGCATAATATCTGCGCGAAGTGACTCGGCAAGAGACGAGTGTAGAACGGCGATGCGGGACGAGCCGCCTGCTTCCATGGGTATGTCGTATTTGAGCTCGTCGTGCAGCGCCGTGGCGCGGTCAATGGTCTGTGTGAAGATGAGGAAGGGTGGTCGGAGTGGTGGGCCTGAGTCGGCGCCTGAGGCTGGGTGGAGCAGCTGGCGGACGGCGAGGAGTTTGCCAGGCTCGGTAGCTGTGTAGATGAGCTTGTGGGTGATGTTGGGAACGGCAGTGTCCTTCAGACCAACCACGAGACGGATCAAGGGGTTTGGTTGGATGTCTCTTTTCGTGGCATGAGCTTTGAGCTGGTCCGTGATGATAGTTTCGATGTTGGATCCCATGGTGGCGGACCAGAAGTTGAGCTGCAAGTCTGAATGTGTACACGCCGACCAGATGCCTGTGGTTTGCTCGCGGAATAGTTGATCGAGTAACACGTCTGCCTCGTCGAGGATGAGAGACTGCACAGATGGGAGCGACCATGACAATTTCCCTTTGCTCAAGAAATTGAGAAGTGGCATGGGCGTAGTGATCAAGATATCGGCTTTTGTGATGGGCTTGGCGGACTCATCGCCATCTTCTTCGTTGTCATCGCTAGTGGATTCAGATTCAGACTCGGAGGAGGCCGAGTCTCCATCGTCACTGTCCTTGCTTGTGCGCTCCTCTTTTGATTTGGATGGCGTTGATTGCGCTTCGCCCGTGACGAGTCGCATCCCCTTCTTCATGGTGACGACCTTGAGTCCTGTACCAACGGTCAACTTGCGGGCCTCATTCAGGATTTGATTGGCAAGCTCCCGCGTGGGCGCCAGAACAATGACCTCGAGACTGTGATGCTTTCGGTCTTTTGATCCTGCTCTTCGCTTCATGACACCATTGATGGCAGGTATCAAGAAGCTGATGGTCTTGCCACTTCCAGTGGGCGCAACTGCCATAAAATCGACATTGCCTGTAGAGATGGTGTCTTCCGAGCTGTGAGCGAGCGCCATGGCAGGATCCAGCATCAGAGGCAGACTACCCATCTGCACCTCGGTGGGCTCCTTGTAGCCCTGCGCCTCGACATTTTCCGCCAAACGAGTCGAGACGTTGTGCTGAGAACGCAGCTCGCTGAATGCACGCAGAGGCTGTGGAAACAGCTGCTTAGCCTTATTCGTCGATTTCACCTCCTCGACCGCCTTGGCCTTTTTCTTGCTCTTCTTGACCTTGGCCTTCCTGTCGGCTCCGTCGGAAAGCAGTGTGAATTTCAGCCGGTGGGACCGCAGGATCTGCTTGCATTCGTCTTCGTCAAGGAGCTGTGCCTTTGGTCTGTTGGGCTTCGACTTGGGCTTTTGCGTGTGGTTTGTCTTGGCCTTGTCCGCCTTCTTGGAGCTTGCGCCCTTGACCTCGTCCTTGGGCGCGAAGAAGTCGAGGTCGCTCAATTCGTCTTCCGGCTCGTCTTCGACTTCGTCTGGTCGCTTGCGCTTGATACCGTGAGATGCGCCGCCAACGTCATCGTGGAAGAATTGGGCATTCGGTCGGCTGCCTGCTGAAGGAAGAGTCGCGGCGGAGGAGCCAGAGGCTCCTGCTCTGCTGGGCTTTCTTGTCGTGCCAAGCGACAAGACCCTGAGGATGTCCATGGCCGGGACAGGTGAGGAAGTGTGGGAAGTCAGCAGCGAGGGTTGTGCAGAAGGGAGATGCTCGAGTTCAACATTGTACTCATCTCTTACCACAGAAGCCGAGAAATTTCTGGGAGGGTCGCTTATCGATAACAGACAAGCAGCTGGGACCCCTGTCGCTGCACATCTGCCAGCGTAGCAAGGGCCACCCCAGTCGATTGATTATGGGCCCGTTCACAGTCGAGATGACTTCGACAACCGACAGACACCAGAAATGCAACTTGCTCTTGTCACCATCGGGAGCCAGATGATGGCCAGCAACGGCGCAACCACAGCAACCACAGCACCATGGTCTACCACTGGGAAAAGTACAAGGACACGCTTCACAGCCTGTACGTGCACGAGGCAAAACCTGTCGACTACATTATCGAGTACATGCGTCTTCATCACGGCTTCAGCCCGAGGTAAAAGCCCCCACAGATGGACCTGGCCGGCCTCAACGGGGTCAAACTGCCTCGGCGAGTCGCATGGCTTGCCGTACCGCCGTCTAGGTGGTCCCGCTAGAGTTCTCCCGAGCCCTGGTTGAGACTTTGCTTTGCTTTGCTGACTGCCTCTCTCCATTCGCAACACAACAGCAAACGTGCCTTTGCTGCTCAGTTCCGCCGCTGGAACTTTCCCTCGAGACAGCAGCCTGCCCTCAAGAATCGTGCGCTGGTGTGCCGCGTGCGCGAGCTCTGGGAACGCAACTGCTCCCAGAATGACATGCTGCGCACTCTTACCGATGAAGGCTTCTACATTACCCTGCGCGAGCTAAGCCGCGTTCGTCGTCATCACCGCTTACTTCTCCGCACTCCCAAGTCGGAAGTGGACCGGGCCGCAAGCGGCGATGATGTCGAAGCTGCGGCCGTGGGGCACCTGCATGATCTTGATTCAGACGATGGCTTCCTCAGCTGTGGTCACTTCGTGTCTCAAGATCAAGACACTGGTAATTCCGTCTTCTCGGTAGCAATCGACCCCCAACTGGAGCTGGACGCCTCATCTGAGCTTCCTTGGGGTGTGAAGAAACGCCGCCGCCGCACCAGGCAGTATGGAGGCCTGCCCGCCGACCCCCCGGGCCCGCCGCGATTTCCCTCCGAGACGACTCTCGCAGAGAGCACAAAGCTGCTAGCACTGGATAAGCCCACCTACATGACGGTGCGAGCCAAATTTCAGGCCATATGCGAAGCCGCCGGTATCAACAGGAAGTCCACGGCAGGCGGGGAGGCGTGGGAGAGGGCCAAGGCGGAGCTCGTGACCGAGCTTCCGGTGCTCAACTGTGACTTGTGGACTGAAACAGAGCCAGGCCGTCTTGAACAGCGGAAGCTGGCCCTTGATATTATCTGCACCGATGTGACCAAGCGGATGCGTGCTGGTGCTTCAGACAAGGTAATGGTGTTGGCAGATGCCAAGAACATTCTCGAGCTCAATCCTTCCGACACCAGGGAGGTGCGAGCGGCCTTCCACAGGATGCTGAAAGACGAGGGCCTTGCGAGCAAGTCAGCTATGGGCGCTGAGCGGTGGAAAGCCCTCAAACAAAAGTGGATCGACGAGAACGAGCAGTTGTCCCGCACACTAAGCAAGCGGGACAAGGCCGACGACTATGAAATGAAGTCGAAAGCCGTTGAAGTTATTGCCAACGATGTAATGAAGAGAATGAGGAATGGGATCAGCAAAAAGAAAGCAGACAAGATCAAAGGCAAGGACAATGCGATTGCCATGGATGATGACGACTTCGACGACGGCCACGTGGGCTTGAGTGATTTGAACCAGGACGCATCCGATTTTGCTGCTGGTATGCTGGTACCAGGACAACAACAACAACAACAACAACAACAACAAGAAGAAGAGCAGCAGCAGCAGCAGCAGCAGCAACAGCAAACTCATGGCCACGACCATCTTGTCGGCACGCAAATGGATATGCAACTACCCATGGACACACAGCTTGATGCAGCTCTTCTGCTCGATCCAAACGGTCACAATGCATTTCTGCATCCACATCCGCCTTTTATATCAGAGCCACATCCTATGACAGGTGGTTTCGACACGCCTCCTGCACATGCTCATGCCCAAGCAGGCGCCACCGAATCCGCAACAGTCTACCAGATGCCCTCAGCCAACGACAGCATTGTTCCCATCTACTTGCGCCAGGTGGGGCCCGATGGTAGTCTCGGCGAAATATGGATAGCCTGCCTTAGCTCTCCTACGGCTTCGTTGGCCGAGTTGCGCCACGTGGCTGCGCAAAAGATGCCCGGCTCGGATTGTGTTGAGGTGATTGGCATGGTCAAAGTGGCTCATGCCATGGGCGGGTCCCAGATATTCCCTCTGCAGATTCTGGACGATGCTCAGCTAGGTGCCCATCTCGCCCAAGACGGACCGCTGTTCCATGTTCGCTTGTCGTTTTGAAAGAGAGCTCTTGAGATACTCGAATCGACAATGTAAAGCTGTGCTTGGAAGACATTTACTAGGCCTCGACATTATGTGAGCACATTGTGGCAGCTATCATGAAGGTTCAATACGGTCGTCCTGCCGTGAGCATTAGGGCGTCTTCACACGGCATGCCAAGCCATGCCTGAGAGCCTCATGCACGTCACAGTTGTCCTGGGCATTGATGGTGTGATACAATTGGTCCAAGAGAATCAGCCTTTGTCAGCTCGTTATGATTGAGGGTTGAGGCCCCCAACAAAGGCAAACGACGTGGCTTCTGTCAAAGTGCTGCACACTTACAAGTTCTCGTCTGATGTTTTGTTCATAGAGTATCGTCTGCGTTGAATACACCCCGTCGCCTTCGTTACCATCCGCGCTCCATGGCTACAGGGACAGTAGTGCCAATGCGACTGTTGCTCTCATCAAAGCAGCGAGATTCTTCCTTCCGACGACCGCTCACTCGTCAACAACTTGGCCAACACTGCCAATTTCAATCGCCCATTGCATCAAATCTTGTACCGGTTGGACAGCATATTCCATTTACTGATTGGTGGTTTCAATCTCGAATCAATTCCGCAGACCCTTCCGATTTGGCTCACTAGACGCGCGGATTCAACCACGGTATATTCAGTCATCAAAGAGTTGATCAACTTGCATGTGTCTATTCGCCAACTGCACCAGTGATGACAGTCGTTGCTGCTGTACAAGGTTGCGAGGAGCAGCTGAAGTCCAATCGCATTTCCCCAGCCCAGACTCACTCAGTCCGGCTCATCTCACCAGCAGACACACCACATTCACTCATCAAAAACTCGATCCATACTCACATTGAATCAATCAACCAATTCATCAATCGATACCGGGGTACTTTGTGATTATGTAAGCGCCAAGCACTTTTCACGCGGCACAAAACCCGCACCAAAAAAACGACTTCTTCCCACCACCAGCTGCTCCACCCTCACCACCACCACCACCACGACGCCGTCAACAACACCAAAAATGAAAGCCGACGAGGCTCACGATGTCTGGACACATAGGGAATCGAACCCTAGACCTCTCCCATCACGGTTCTTGGGATCAGAACGTTAATTGCGTAGTGCTGCTAAGGGAGTGTTATACCACTAAACCATGCGCCCATTTGTTGTTGAAACTGCCTGGACTTCCTCCCTTATAAAGGATCCACAAACATGAAAACTCTTTGATCCGCAAGGTGGAGACCATTCAGTATAGCGCACGGTGTCCGATGTTGGGAGCCGAGTCCGGGTCGGTGGAGTGGCCAGGGTGGAAACGTGGAATGGTGAGACCAAATATCCCGAGGCACATCATTCCACCAGCTCGGGATATTCATGAACGGCGCTCCATAGTTCGAGGTCTCTGTGTGTGTCCAGACATTGCACATTCCTTGGGTCGCAAGCAAACAGCACCGTCTACCGAGCACAAGACTGTACAATAGCAAAGCACACACGCCCACGCCACGCCACACTACACTACAGTAAAGGCTAGAACACGCACGTTTTAGGCGCGGCCCTGACTCGCTCTCTGTGCTGAACATTGTTTCGGAAGACAGAGACAGGCTGCCACCCCCCGGGCTCAAACCACGTGTATGATGTGCGTGCGTGTGTGTCTCGAGGCCGGGGTCCTTGATCCGTTCGCCTTGCCAAGCAGCACACACTCTTGCATCAGAAACTCAGAACCTCACCTTTTTGCATGTCTCAGGATGAGGGACGCCATGGACCCCTGGCGGTGAAGCATCGTGTCCCAACTTTTTGCGCTTGCATAGGGTAGCCGTAGTGACGTTGCCTCTCACCGGACGAAACAAGCGTGGTTGCATATTACGAGTGTTCATCCAATGTTCTTGTGTGTTGAGCTCAAGAAGGAGGAGCCTGGTGAGTGAGTTGGGTGACAGGGGCATCGTCTGTCATGTACGATGTTCCAAAACTGGTCGGTCATTTCTCTCTCTCCTCCCTTGGACCGCCGCCAACCAGTGCCCAGCCTCAGGACGTCCGTCGCTTCGCAGCCCCCTTTGGACACGCGTGTCCACAGTCGAAACGCCCGGGCGGCCCTTTGCACGTCTGCATCGGACGCTTCAATGGATCCCTCTAGCTCGCCTGTGCACACCCCAAGTCAAGAAGAAGAGGCTGAGGAGGAGGAGGAGGAGGAGGAGGCAGCACGCCCCAGCTCGTGCACCTTGCGAGGCCAAACAGCACATGCCCGTGCCGCATGGACTAGCCAAGTGAGACGCGTGCGTTCTGTTGATCGGATGCGGTGTTGCTGGCCATATCCAGAGTAGTGTTGGCTGCGTTTCTTGGGATGGTCCAACGTGCCTTTGACGAACACCCTTGTCCTTTTCTCTTTCATACGACTTATAAGTAACGTACTGCGAGCGTGCATCACCACCACCACCACCACCACCACCACCATCATCATCATCATCATTTACCTCAACGCCGTGCTGTGGACAGCCTGCGTGAATGGAAGCGGTGGTTATCAGGAAGCGGTTCTGAGCATGCTTGAAACGGTCCATTGAGCTGTTGGGGGGTAACGAATTCAATAATACAACACAACGACAACCGGGCCTGGCCGCACTGCAAGCAACCTGTCGTCATCCAGCAACGATGGTGATGGAAGCGCTCGAGATCAGCACCGGCAATGCGACGCTGGACGAAATCGCCCTCTCTTCTGGCGGTGGCACGCCGATCCGGCTGGTCGAATGGAGCGTCATGTTTGGGGTTGCTGTCGTCATGACCGTGTTGCGAACATATGCGCGAACAAGCAAGAATGGATGGAACGGCATGGCATGGGATGACCATCTGGTATGGCTTGCACTGGCTGCGTATGCCGTGCTGGCACTGAATGGTATGTGGCTGGCTGCTCTCGTTGCTGCTTCGCCCTTTCGTGTACTGACCACTGACCACGGTCAAACATTGCAGTCTTCACCATCGATGTTGTGGCCGAAGGGCTGTCAAACAACGGCATGACGGACGAGCATCGCTGGCTGCTGGCCAACGACGGCACGTACAGCCAGGAATACCAGTTGCGCGTTCTCGGCTCCAAGGCCCAGCTTGTCAAGTGGTTCTTGTATGCCCTCACATTGTGGCTTCTCAAGGGCTCGCTGCTCTATTTCTTTTCTGGTCGTCTTACCGTAAGCCCCCTTTTTGTTTCTCTCTCTCTCTCTCTCTCTCTCTCTCTCTCTCTCTCTCTCTACCGTCTCTCTTCTAACCACCAAACGCAAACATAGTCCAACATGCCCGGTGCAAAACCGCGAGCCTGGGTCGGCGCCGGCTTCCTCCTCCTCACCTGGGCCGCGACAAGCGTGACCGTCTTGGCCAGCTGCCAGCCCTTGACCAACTACTGGCAGATCTTCCCGGACCCAGGCACAATGTGCCAGCCCGCCATCTCGCCCATCCTGATCGCCGTCTTCCTGGGCTGCAACGTGATCACGGACGTCTACCTCATCTCGATTCCCATCCCAGTCCTGCTCAAGGCGCGTCTGCGCAGCTCGCAAAAGATTTCCTTGATTTGCTTGTTTAGCTGCACGATTCTGATTACGGGCATTTCCATTGTGAGGGCTCTGTTTATGCTCAAGGTTCGTTTTGCCTTTTTCTTTTTCTTTTTTTTTTCTTTTCCCCTTCTTTTTCCTTTTCTTCTCTTTTTCTCTCTGTGTGTGTCTCTTGTCTTCCTCCTCTTGGTCCACATCATCACGAGGCTTTGTCACTAACCAGCTCTCGCAACATCCACCAGGACCCCAAAATCAACGGCGATGGCATGTGGGACGTCCGTGAAACCTTTGTGGCGCTGGTCACCACAAACATCCCACCCATTGTGCCTCTCCTTCGCAGCTGGTTCGCCTGCTGTCTCGGCCGCCCACAAGTTGCGAGCATCGATGTCGCCGCCAACAGTGACGACCGCGGCAGCACCTCGTTCCGGGGTAGAATCAGTGAAAGTTCCGAGGAGTCTAATGAGTTTAAACAACAGCAGCAACAACAGCACCACCACCAACAACAACCACCGGACCAACATCAAGATGTGCAAACCACAATGACAGACCTCGAGCGCAAAGCCTCCAACTCAACGTTTCGATCCGTGTCGGTGTACTCGCAGGATACCGATGTGGAGGAAGCGAGGCCGCAAGCGGACGCTATTGGTCCGTACGGCGCATCGGCGTTTGGCCGTGGCTTTGATGGAGCCGCCGAGGGCCAGCAGTCGCCTGTTTGGTTCAGGAGAGAGGCGATGCGCAGGCAGATATTTCCCGACGTGGACACAAGGCCGGCGCTGAGAATAGAAACGCAGAGGCAGGCGAGGGCGCAGCCACGGTCTCGAGCCAACGTGCCTTCATGGCCTCTTGTGTCGAATCGTAGGGCTTGAGGCGTGGGTTTTTCTTCTTCTTTTTTTCTTTCTCTTCTCTCCAACAAGGTGTATCACCAACGAACTCGGAGCATGGCTCGGAATAATAAATACTCTTGAACAATGATACCCAGCAACGAGTTTGGCCATCTTCAGCTGATCGAGTGAGTGAGACTGATGAGTCGACACCGTGAACTTGTCTCTTTCTCTGCAAGGTGGCTGTGAGAGGTGTGGTGCAACCAGAACCAAATGGCTGTTTCTTGTTGTCTTTCATGCTCCTCCACGGTGCAAGCATCCACCATCCTTTCACACATGTCCGAGTCGAAGCCGGCCTTTTCAGCTCGGCCTTGTGTCGTGCTGCGCCATATCTCCGGGGCGTACGGTCCACTCCACCAAGAAATCTTGGGGTCCGTAAATCCGCCATCGCCACACAACCCGCCGCGCTTTTGCGCTATCCACTCCCACTTTCACAAGGCCGACAACAGCCGAGATCCGCTGGAGATCCGCTCGAAGTCCGACGTCCACGCCATCTTTGGTCAGATCCTTGGGATCTGTTGTGATTGTGGTCGGGGGCCTCGAAAAGGATGAGCACGCTTGCTCGGCACTCGTCTCCGGACTTTTATCAATCTTATCAGATCGAGAACCCCTTGCAGTATACTATTACTACTATTACTACTACTAGTAGTAGTAGTAATAGTTTCGTACTCGGTGTATTCAAGCAATGAGCGTGTACTTACTTTGCAGGCGTACACGTATGCCTGTCCCTAACACACACACACACACACACACACACACACACAGACTCTCTCTCTCTCTCTCTCTGTCTCTGTCTCCGTCTCCGAGGGTGCATGACTCCGTCACCGGACCATTGATGATCCCACATTGTTCCCTCGAGCCAATCCGGCCCGGCCCATGCCAGCAAGACCGTGCCGCGAGCGTGGACTATTTAGACGGCCTGTGGTCCTCGTCGTCTTGGCCCTTGGTGTTGTGCTCGCATACCTGTTGCCATTGTCTTGTTTGGATTGGCAGCAGCACAGCAGAACCGATTCCGACACCGAAACCGACACCGACACCGACACCGATCTGACCATGGCTTCTACTCTGCGCAATGTCGTCGTCGTTGGCGGCTCGTATACCGGCGTGGTGCGTGAGATGGCCTTGCCTTGCCCTGCCCTGTCTCGCCTCCTTTTTTTCTCTTTTTCTTTCTGACTTTGCTGCTCCCAGAACACTGCCAAAGAACTTGCCAATGCTCTCCCTGCGACGTATCGAGTAAGTTGGCTCTCTTGCTCTCGCTCTTGCTCTCGCTCTCTCTTTCTCTCTTTTGCTGTCTCGCGACGAGCATTCATGCACTGACCGTCCGTCTCGCCAGGTCCTCCTCATTGACCCTCACAGCCACTTTAACCACCTCTTTGCGTTTGTCAGTAGTCGATATCTTGTTCCCTCCTCCTCCTCAGCTCCGGCCGGCCTGCAGAAACCCTGCTGACAGCCCGCCGCCCCCTCGGCCTAGCCACGGTTCTCCATCCTCCCAGGCTACGAACACAAAGCCTTCATCCCCTACACAGGCGCCTTCTCCGAAGTCGCCAATGCGTCGCAACACACGCGCATCCAGGCCAAGGCCGTGTCGCTGTCGCTGCAGCCGCAGGCCAGGCACCTGACGCTCGACCGCGAGTGGCAAGGCTCCACCAGCCTCGCCTTCGACTACCTCGTCGCCGCGACGGGCACCCGCCTCGTGGCGCCGAGCAACATGCCCTCGGACGACAAGCCCGACGCGGTCGCGTACCTCAAGCGCTTCAACAGCGGCATTGCGCGGTCGCGGTCCGTCGTCATCATTGGCGGCGGCGCCGTCGGCGTGCAGATGGCCTGCGACCTCAAGGAGATTTACCCAGACAAGGAGGTGACGCTGGTGCACTCGCGCGAGCACATCATGCCCGTCTACCATGAGAAGCTGAGCGACATCATCAAGGACCGCTTCCGCGAGCTGGGCATCAAGTATGTTTTGGCGTCTGGCCACTCTTCTTCTTCTTCTTCTTTTCTGTCGTCCTTGCTTGCTCGTACCATCTCTCACTGCTAACCAAACACCCACCATCACAGCTTCGTAGGCGGCTCCCGCGTCGCCCTGCCCCCAGCCGGCTTCCCGCTCGGCGGCACAGGCGAGCCCATCACCGTCGCCCTCTCCAACGGCAAGACCCTCACCGCCGACTTTGTCGTGACCGCCACAGGCCAGACCCCCAACACGCAGTGGATCACAAACAGCAGCGGCAGCAGCAGCGACGCCCTCGTCAACCCGGCCAACGGCTTCATCCGCGTCAAGCCCACGATGCAGTTTGCCGACCCGGCGTACCCGCACCTGTTTGCCGTGGGCGACATTGCCGACACGGGCGCGCACAAGGCGGCGCGGCCGGCGGGACCGCATGCCGCAGTGCTGGCCAGGAACATGGTGGCGCTTATCGAGGGGCGAGAGCCGACCGAGACGATCGAGGTCAATCCCGCGGCGATTCACCTGACCTTGGGCTTGGTGAGTGCATCCCTTGGCCGTTTCTCTCTTTTTTCTTTTTTCTTTCCTTTGCTTTTTGGCGCTCTTTGCGCCTTTTGTGCCTGTCGTCCGTCCAAGCTGTGGTTGTGCGCAAAAGGTGGTGCTAATTTCCAATGCAAAACAACAGACCAAGAATATCATCTTTCGGAATCCCAACGTCAAGGAAGGCCAGACTGAACCTTCGTTCAACCTCAAGGACGAGTAAGTCTTCTTGGGGTTTCCCCCACGATGAGAAACCGCTCCATGTTACTCCCAACTGACAGTCTTGTAGTGGCAAGCCGGATATGAATATCGAGGGAACATGGGTGAGACGAGGCGTCAAGGTGTCTGGACCAGAGGAATACCACTTGTAAGCGTTGGCACATGAAAGGGAAAAACTGAGATACATAGCGCAGACAGACCATTAGACCCATGATAGATTAGCAGGTCGTGGTCGTTGACAAGGTCAACATAATTCATGATACCCTCACCAAACTCAAAGCGCTCCGCAAATGAATTGCTCTTGTCTTTTGCCTCCCCTGAAAATAAAATAAAATAAAAATAAAAATAAAAATAAAAATAAAATACAAGCCACGGCCCTCTTCTCAATACTCGCAAAGAACCAGCCAAGATCATCTTCGCACCAACCCAACCCACTTACGGCAACCTCTTCCCATCCCTCGTCGCCTGCCCGACCTCAGACCCCGTCGTGTCCTCGGCATACCGCTTGTACACCTCAATGTACTTGTCGTCCGTCGATGTCGTGTTCCTCAGACTGTCCCTTGCCATCATCGCATCGAACCACCGCTGCCACCTGGCCCACGTCTTCTCATCCTCCCTGCGCGCCTCCGCAATCCCGACCCCACCAGGCTTGTAATGGTCGATGAGGAACAAGCGCCGCGCCCACGGCGCAAGCATCACATCCACCAGACTAAACCGGTCTCCAAGGAACCACGGCCCACTCGGTTCATCGCCATCCATTTCCTGGACCCACGTAGCAATGCTGCTCAGCAACTTGCGCCGCGCCTCTTCAAGACTGTACGCCTTGTCAGGCGTGTGCTGAATCACTTGGTAGAACCCCGGCACGATCTTGGTCCCGATGTGGTCGATCCACAGACGGCATCGCGCACGCTCGTACGCGTCCTCTGCAGGCAAGAGCCGCGGGCCGTAGTGGCCCTCGTCTGCGTACGCTTCATCGAGGTACTCGCACAGCACCGTGCTCTCATACAGCGGCTTCTGCTCTCGCCGGTGCGGAGCGTTGCCGTTTGCGCCGGGCCCGGCAACAGGCACAGCCAGCGTCGGCACCAAGCCTCTTGGGTTGAGCGCCAAGAAGGACGCTTCCTTGTGGTACGGGTTGATCTCAATGTACTGGTGCGCGATGCGCTTCTCGTGCAGCGTGATCCAGGCGCGCTGCACAAAGGGGCAGAACCAGCCGCCGTAGAGTTTGAGAGGGTGCTCGGCCGCGTGGGCAGCGGCGAACTCGGCCGCACGGCCAGAGGGCTGTGGCTCCAGCGTCTTGTCGACGGGATTGGGCATTGTTTTGGTCGGTCGTGGTGGCGGTGGTCGAGAACGAACGTGAGGTTGGAGAGGCTGACTTGAAGAAGGAGGAGAAGAAGAAGAAGAAGTGAGGATGATGCTGGCTCTGATATTGGCTTGGACCAAGGGTGCGTGTCAATGGCGCAAGACGTGCCGACATGGATGGTGAGAGGGTGATATGAAAAGGAAGAAACAAAGAAAGAGAGGTCAAAAAATAAAAAAGACAACAGTGACAGGTTTCGCAACAGGCTAGCTTTGGGGAAACGTGGATAGAAGTTATACTTGTGTGATGCATCTCTTGCGCAAGACGTCATCAAGTCGTGCGAGCCTTTTCCCCGATATCGTTCCCATGTATCGGGCGCCTTTTGCGACCGAATACTCCCACCTTGTCCTCTGCCGTGCACACACATATACATACACATGTATCCTTTTATTGCATAGTTGGTGAAATTGCAAGCCACGATGCTTTCGAGGTGAGTTTCATAGGTTCCTGTTTCGACAATTGGAAACACAAACTGTCTCCCTGTGCAAGTTCGCACCCAGGTCACCTCGTCCCATCCATCTGATAATGCTCGGCAGATGCCTCGCTGCAAGAGTGCGTGCCATTGACATGTCTCTGGGCGAAGCATGGCCGGCAGTGTAGGCGATAGTGTACGCTGTGTCTGCGGCCGTTCTGAACCACAGCCAGCACTCTAGTCCAGTGCGAGAGACCAACAATCTCCAAAGACCCGTGTGATGGTTATTCACCTGATCCTAAACGTCCGGGCCATATCCTCCCAGTTCTCATTCTCAAAGACCTTCCCGTCCATGACTCCGTGCACATATCCCCAGCCCACATACTCATAATACCCAGGATCCTCCTCTCCGTGACCGCGACCGCCAACCGGCCTCAAGAAATATACCCACTTGTCAGCCGGCAACAACACTGGGACATCCCCCTCTCTCACAACAGCAGGAGCAAGCGCTAGCTTGCCGTCCTCGAGCAACCACAGCGTCCTGCCCTTGATCCCCAGGCCGTGGGAGATGATATACCCCGCCGAGTCCAGCAAATCCGGATGGGCGTCCGGACGCGTCACAACGACCCCCGTGCGCATGGCAATCTGTAGCCCATCGCCCTCGCTGTCGAGCACGTGGCGGAGGTTGTTGAAGGTCGCCGCTGCGTAGCTTTCAGCCGAACGAGTCTCGGTGCTGGATTCGTAGTCGCTCGCGGCTGGCCATGCATCGTCCATGAGCATGGCTCGGCACAGCATCAAGCCCGGAGACGCAGTATCGCTGCATCTGCCTGCCGCGTTGTTGGATTCGAGCCGGTCTGCAGCGCGATTCAGCGTATCGAGTGTTTCCTTCAAGTCCTTGGGAAGCCTCGGCCCGTTGAGAATATTACTCATGCTGCCCAGATACACCCCAAGCTTGCTGAGAGCAAGGCCGTCAGCGACCAGGATGGAATTCTCCACCAAGGGGGCCGATGGATCCGACTCGAAAGAGATGCTCTCATCGAATCGTCCGGGCGGACAAGATGGGTGCAGACACCCGGCCAATCTGGTTTCCGGATTCTTGGTACTGAAAATATAGCACTCAAGTTTGAAGGACGGCACCCAGCTTGGCCACAGTTGAGGTCCCTGTTGCGTGTCCCTTTCTTGCTCTTGCTCTTCCCCTTTCCCTGCTTGCGGCGACTTTTGATCAATCCTTTCCAGAATGAGCAGCTTGCGGTAGCCTGTCTTACTGCTCCGGATGTAGCCAACAGCCAGATCAGTGAACACCTGGACCGTGGACTTGTGGTAGTCCGGCTTCATCTGCAACTCGGCGGCATCGCTGGCCACGCCCAGCAGCGCGTAGATTCTGTCCCGCTCGTCCTGGCAATTCAAGCAATTGCGCCCAACCGACAACAGGAACAAGAGCCGATTGAACTCGTACTGGTCTCGCCGGTGACGCCACTCGTGAAACATGGCCAGAGGCGTGCACGGCTCCTCGTGCACCAGACCAGCCGTCGTGGCAACAGCCCACACGCTGAGATGCGCCCAAGGGATGTAGTGCGGCCCGCGCAGAAACCCTGTCGTCGCGTTCAGCAGGTTCTCCTGGAACATCCAGGCGCGGGTGCACCACCCCTGGGAGTCGATCAGGCGGCTAATCTGCTTGCACGCAGCGCGGTCGTCCGCGGTCAGGCTGAAGCGCAGATCGAGAGGGATGTGCTCGTCAGTGGGATAGAGGAAGAGAACAGTGGCCTGCAGCGGACTCTTGTAGATGGCCTGTAGATGGGCATGGACCAGCGCCGAGTCGGGATCCGGTCCTTGTCGGACTGTGGACTTGTCCATGAACCAGTCGTGCAGGCGACGCAGCAGCTGCACCGCAACCTCATCGCCGTGTCCTTGGGGCCCGAGATACGTGACGACACGACTGGCTGACGAGTAGACCTTGGACATCTTGGCAACCTGATTGCTCTTTTCGTCAATGTCATCCTGGTTGATGCAGATCTGGTCGATCCAGAAGGTTTTGGGTTGAATATGCGCAGCGTCACGCAGATCTTGGAGCGCAGTGTGCAGGTTGGCAGTCAGAGGAATGTCACCGAGCCGCTGCCCGTTGCCGTCGACCACCTTGATCGAGGTTGTCCTGACTGGAGAACCCCAGACATAACTCAGGGCCACGTAGGAAAGGCCATCTGTGGTCAGCGCAGCACTGACGGCCCTGAGACGACATTGCAGCTCCTCGCCTGGGGCGCTCAGCAGGTCCAGCACTCGAATTTGATTCGGCTCGAGCTGCGTATATTCGTACGTTGTCGAAGGTTCTTGCGTAGACATGGCTCTCTCCCTCGCCTGTGGTTTTCGCGGCGCTTACTGGTTGTGGAACAAAGCTTCGTTGTGTCCCTGGAGTCGTCAAGACTTGCAGGTCGATATCATCGGAGACGTTCAGCTGTATCAGAGTATCAGAGCGGTGCACATGTGGACCGCATCCTCTTGAGCACCGAAGATTTTATCGGTAGACAACAGGACAGCAAAAGGTGCGTGTTCGAGCAGAAGAACCGTAGACTACATGTCTGTCTCCGGAAGTCAAGGGACGAGAGATGCGCTTCTAGCGAGGATTCAGCCTGGTGTTGCTGTGGCTTGCGTCGTCCAGCCCGAAATAACACCCCGCAGCTGATCTATCGAATCCATCTTAGTGCTGCCGTAGGACCGGTGGTTGAGCGCGAAGCCAGCCGCTGTTGATGTCTACCACATCCGTGGCATCTGAGGAATTCGCATCGTAAGTGTTAGTCTGGACTGTTTCCTGGAGCCTTGTTCCAAGATGGCGAAGTTGGTGAAGCCATCACGAACGGACTGGAAAGAGCGCTGGTCGAAAAGTCCATGTGTACAGACACAAGTACTGAGGCACATACCGAGCCCCTGCAGCACTCAGCCAGTGACTCGGGGCATCCCTGCCAGAGCCCCAGCACCCAGTCTGCCCCTCCAAAATTTCCACCAAGCTCCAACAACGACGACATAATTGAACATTGAAATCAAACACGAAGAAGAATCACCCATACAACGATCCGAAAACAGTGCCTCTTCCGCGACATTTCCCTCCGGCACTCACTCTACAACAATAAAAAAAACCACCACCGACCCAGAACCCGACTATCCACACAATCAACACAACAATGCCCCTCGACACATCCTCCTACTCCCTCGCCCTCCTTCGCGTCGACGGCCGCCGCTGGAACGAGCTGCGCAGATGCCACGCCCAGATCCGCACCCAGGCCGCCGCCGACGGCTCCAGCTACCTGGAGATGGGCAACACCAAAGTCATGTGCGTGCTCACGGGCCCCACCGACCAGCAGGCGGTGCGACGCGCTACGGGCGGCGGCGGCAGCGGCGGCGGGCAGAAATCAGAGCAAGACAAGGAGGCCGAGGTGATTGTGAGCATAGTGATTGCGGGCTTCAGCTCGGTGGATCGCAAGCGAAGGGGTCGCAATGACAAGTAAGTCTTTTGGTCACACATCCTTTACGCGCTGTGCCAAGGGCGCACGCATCTTTTGTGTGCATAAGAGACAAGGCCAGTTACAACAGGCTGGGCTCCATGTCGACAGTGGCTGACAAGATCCTCGTCATCTTCTTGAATAGGCGTCTTACAGAGATGCAGACTACGATAGCGCATGCTCTCTCTTCGACCCTCCACACCCACCTCTACCCGTACAGCACAATCAACTTTTCGCTGCACGTATTATCGCAAGACGGTAGCTTGCTGGCCTGTCTACTCAACGCCTGCACTCTTGCGGCCATTGACGCCGGAATACCAATGACGGACTACATTTCGGCCTGCACGGCCGGATCCACATCGACTTATGCCGCGAATGACGAGAGCGCCGATCCGCTGCTGGACCTGAACCATCAAGAAGAGCAGGAACTGCCTAGCTTGACCGTTGCAACGTTGGGCGCAAGCGACAAGGTGGTGGTGCTGGTCTGTGAAAGTCGGGTCCAGATTGGCAGATTAGAAGGTATGCTGGCGGTCGGTGTCGACGGCTGCAAAAAGGTGCGCACGATACTGGATGATGTGGTTCGGGAAAAGGGTGCTAGGATGATCAGGGAGGGCGCCATTGAGAAGGGTGCAGGCATCGACGGTTGAGGCAATCGGCACAGCTACGAGGACGAGGACGAGGACACGAAGCTCGAATGCACGGTTACAATTCACGATACCCAAATGTTAACAGACCGTTGAGAGGTGAGAACAAATGCTCCCAATTTGCCCTTGTTCAGCAACTGCGCTACGAGCCTTGCTCGACTACGAAAGAAATATTGGGGCTCCAACAATACCAATACCACAACACCGCTGACCAGTAACAAGTCTTATTACAATCAGAGTTCATCCTTGGCATGGGGCTCCTCAGTTGGCTTCTCTGCTTCAGTCTCGATTTGGACGGTGGGATCCGCGCCGCTCTGTGGTGTTGCCGGCTCTGTTGTTGTGCTGTCCGAAATGCTTTCCGCATCTGGAGTGACTTCTGCGTCGGGAATTTCTGAGGTTTTGGTGGCATCGCTGTCCGTCGCCTCGGGCGTTGGCTCTGACGAAGCCTCCGGCGTGGCCTCTGGAATCGACTCTGCCTTGACTTCTGCGACAATGACGGCTTTGGGAAGCTTGCGCTTGACGCCCTCGCTCATGCGAATCTGGTCGATCCAGCTCTCAAGAGCCTCACGGCCAAAGTCGTCACCCTCGTACAGTCTCCACCAAGCGCGGCGCGCGTTGATGGCAATCACATGGGTCTTGTCTTGAGCAAGGTCGAGAGCCTTGAGCAGGTTAACCGAGTGCTCGTCTTCGATGTGGACTTCGTACATGGGAAAGAGCTTGCGCTTGCCCTGGGCGTGTTTGTGAGACAGCTCGGCAAGCGCGCCGAGGGCCTTGTCAGCTGTAGAGTCCCGGCTTTCCTTGGGAACAAAAGCCAGAACACATGTGTTTGCCTTGGCGGCGAGGCAGTTCTTGGCTAGCTTGTCGGCTTCATTGATAATGGGAATGGGCAGTGGACCTTCGAAGTAGACCGGCTTCTGGATGTTGGCGTCGTTGACGGACTCCGTGACCTTTTCCTCGGCTTCGCCTGTGGGCTCGGTCGATCCAGCCGTGGCATCAGACTTCTTGCCTGATGTCTGGCTCTTGCCCTTCTTGGGAGCTGGGTCGGGGTTGGGCGAAGCCGCCTGCGACAGGAACTTGACCATAGCCTCCTTTTTGAGATCACCGTCGTAGACAATACCGTCCTTGTCACCACCCGGGAGCAAGACCAGCTTGGGGAAGTCTTCAATGCCAAACAAGTCCACCACCTTTTGCTGTGTGTTCCGCACTTGACCAACAGTGATGGATCCAAGGAAATCAATAGCAAGGCTCTTGAGCAGCGCGCTTGTAGTACCCTTTTCGGTGAAGAGCAGTGCCTTGGCCGACTCGTTGTTCTTGGACAGGAAGTCGTTGATATCCTTGTCGTTGACCCGCTTGACGTGGTTGTTGATGTTGTCGACCACAGCATCTACAATGGCCTTGGCTGTGCGCGGGCCCTGGTAGTCCTCCACGGCAGGCTTGCCCTTCTTTGCGCCAGGGCGGACAATCTTCAAGGTGGGGAAGCCCTGGACACCAAATTGGCCGCACAAGGGCTTGTTTTCATCTTCGTCGCAGTTGACAGCCGCAACCTTGGCCAGACCGTCGAGGTTCTTGGCAGCTTTCTCGTAGGCGGGCTTGAGGTTCTGGCAGTGGCCGCACCAGGGAGCGTAGAACTCGACGACCTATACATATCGTCAGAGACAAAGGTCAGCGGACGTGTAGAGGATTGTCTAGGAGAACTGGACGGTTGCGCACCGAAGTGTAGTTTGACTTTGCAATCAGGCTGTCGTAGTTTTTCGAATCGATCTGTATAACAGGCGAGCTCTTTGTATACAGCCCAGCGTGAGCGCCCGGCATAGCAGCCAGGACCACCGCGGCAACGGCAGGAAGAGCGGAATAATGCATGGTGGCAGTTTGGCAACCAATAGCGACGTGCTTGTTTCTGCTCTGTGTTGATGCTGTGCTCACAGATTGAAACTTGTCGTTCGTCTGCTCGATGTGCGTGTTCGATTTCGAGGTTTGATGTTGTGTCTGTGTCTGTGTCTAATCGCTGACGCGCTGGATCTCGAGAAGAAGGCCGTGGAACTTTTCAAAGACGAGGGAGAGACATTTCGGTAGGACAGCGCAATGTCTCGGAAGAGGGTTGCAATCGAATTTGTGCGATGCGATGCGGAGCGTGAGGCGATGGCGATAGAAAGAGCGTGTTGTTGTCAAGAGGGCAGCGCGCCACGCTGAGGGGAAGCGAGAAAAGGCCAGCGTGGTTGCAACTTCTCGATGTCTCTTTCTTGGCTTCAATGGCAGCAATGACATCTGCAGATCTGGGGTAAGCCTCCGGGGAGCTTCAGGCGCTAGAAGTGGAAGCTTGGGCCAGCGCCAGGGGCCCCTTGCAGCGACGGGCTACTACAGTACTTGACGCCCCAGTGGGTACTTACTGGCTGTTGGTGGTGTCAACCAGTGGCGTCAGTGTCACCGATAGCGCATGCCACATCGCCATGCAGCGCTGCTTGCCAGCTTGCCAAGAGGCTCTTGCTTTGCTTTGCTGCTATCCACTTTGTCTCGTCGCCATCTCTCGACACGATCACGCCCAAGACCACGAGATCTTTCCCAGCTCCGTATCGGACTGCCTTTACCGAACCGAGCACCTGCGGACTTGAATCATCTGTACCTGGACTCGAAAGGATCGAGCCACCAACGATAAGTGCGGCCAAGATGGCAGATGAAGTGCCTCAGAGCTTGAAGCGCGCCGACATCAACCTCTACAAAACGGCGACCAGAGGCGCGCAGCTGCAGACGGTCAAGCCTATCATTGCATACTGGTGTATGTATGCGCAAGACTGAGAGCGACTGAAACAGGATAACAAAGTTGACGCTGACACGGCGCAGGCGAATACTGGGTGGTGAACCAGATCCTGGCCAAGAGCCTCCACAGCAGCGATGCTGATATCCTCAACTACACGACGGGCTTGATGGACAAGCTGGAAAGGGTATGTAGACACGCTGATCAGTGCTATTAAACAGAGAAAGCAGGACACGAAGGCTGACCCTGCCCGAACAGACCAAGACCGAATACGCCTCGGAAGACGCCATCACTGACGATATCGCGGCCCAAGCCTACATCGAGCAATTTGCCCAAGAGACGCTGGACCGTGCAGAGCGTGTCATCAAGGCTGGCAAGGTCACGCTGCAGACAGCGAGCACTTTTGACGCGGCACTGACCTTCTTCAACCTCGTCAATATCTGGGGGCCAGCCGACAATGAGACACAGCAAAAGACAAAGTACGCCAAGTGGAATGCGGCTCGTATAACAAAGGCCATTAAGGAAGGAAAGGACCCCAACGAGTCGAATCCCAAGAAGGAGGACCTGCCTGCGCAACCGCCACCGCCCGATTCTAAAGAGCTCGAGGCATACAACCTTGACAGCTCCGACGCACCACTCGCCGATGCGCCAAGACCAGCCACCGTCGAGGACGCACCCGAAACCGACGACACTGGACGAGATTCTGCAGGCGTGTCGCCGCCTCACAGTCCTGCTCTCGCCGCTCAACCTCCGTCGGGACCAGACGAAGGAGAACTGCAGCTCCCCAGTGCACCGGGCTACGGCGACGAGGCTGCGCCAGATACGCCTGGCTACTTTGATCCACCGCCTGAGCTGCCATCTCCCATCTCACCACCAGCGCAAGATCCTGAATACCGCGCACAGGACGCAGACGCACTTCCTTCTCCTTCCACGTCTGGCCTGACTCCTTCTCCACCTGCTGCCAGTCCCCCTGTCTTTGCACCCTCGAATTCGCCTCCTCTTCCTCCTCCTCCACAGACTAGACCGACTCCTGTATCCCCACCAGCCGATACTTCGCGCTCTGTTGTATCTGCGCCGCCACCCGCTCAACCTTTTCTCCAAGCGGCAGTTCCTGCCCCGGTTGCTGCGAGCCAGGTACCACAGCAGGTCGTTGGTAATTTTGTGGCAGACGATGCGGCCATGGCCCTGGCCCAAAAGCATGCACGATGGGCCATTTCTGCACTCAATTTTGAAGATGTACCGACGGCCGTCAGAGAGCTGCGTCGGGCTTTAGAGACCCTGGGCGCTACGTGAGAAATACGCTGGCGGTCAGATTGTTGTTTCACCGGGCTGGATCCGGTCGGGTCGCAAACATTTCACCTTCTTAGCCAGGGTCCGCACCCGGCTCCAACAGTCTAATTTTATCAATGAGAGCGTGCAATGAATTCTTCTGATTGGTCGATTGAGACAATACATGCAACGCATCCTTTGACGTCCGACTACAGAGTGCTTATGCTGACAGCCACAATCGACAAAGAGCTGAACGACCTCAAAGTCTGTTCGAATTCGTGCGACAATCAGCAACTGGCCCTAGGATCACCGATTCCAAACAGATTCAAACCCGTGCGGGCCACACAAAACAATCGATTGGAAACATTCCTCCGTCTTGGATCCCTCAGTCGCTGGTGTGGGGCTGGCCTCGGCTGTCTTTTGGAGTATGTCTGTAAGTGTGTAGGATGTCAAGGTCTGCATCATGGGCCAGTGAGATCCGTTAACACGTTATCCGTGGGCTTACCATTGTGCGGTCTCTTTGTTTGCTTGGAAACGGCTGCGGCTGCTCAAGACTGCCACTATCCTGACTCTGATGATCAAGCCGCAGAGTCCACTGCCGTGCCGTCCTCGACCATGCGCTAAAGGCATTCAGACACAGAAAGTGCCACGGTATTCTGGAGACGGCCTGCTGACAAAAGTGACGGTGGAGATGGCCTTGTCCTCCAAGCGTGGCTTCTGGTGTTGTTTTTAGAGTGCTTGCTGGCCCAGGCCTATTCTTGGCCGACTGACCCTTTGACCTACTTTGCGTCCGCGATCTCATGGGCTTTATTTTGGCCGCTGCCTTCTTCGATGTCGCAACCCTCTTGCCTGCATCAAGGCCAGCCTCTGCGACACACAATGGGATCGGACTGCGCAAAAAGGGACATGCCGGTCTTGGACTCAAAGGCCGTCAAGCGGGCGGGCGGGCGAGTGGGCGGGCCTCTAAGAATGGTAAGATGGCTTGACGAACCCTGAATGCCTTCAAAGACGGCCCGTCAGCTACTGGCTGATGATATCTTTAAAGAAGGAGGTGTTTCCTTCTTGAACCCATACTTTTTGGCCTTCACAATCACTTCTCGTTCCTTGGATTTGTTCATTTGCTATCCTTTTCACGATCTTGACGATCCGTTCATTTCATTGCTTGCTTGCTTTCATTTTGTTCAAGTCACTCCTTGGATATCATCACCATCATCACTACTCTTTGACAGAGTCATATCAACACTCCTTCTTTTCTCTTTTGTATATCTATATACAACGGAACAAAAAACAACAACCAAAAATGCAGTTCCCAGTCCTCGCCCTCCCCCTCCTCGCGGCCCTGGCATCCGCCATCCCCAACCCCTCGGGAGCACAAGTAACACCTGCGCCGCTGGCCGCCAAACGCGACCTGACCCACGTCACTGTGACCATTGTCAACAAGATGCCGCAGTCGCTGAGTACCTCCGTGGCCAGCAACGGCGGCGACGCAACCCTCGTGTCGGGCGGCGGCTCGGGCGTCATGGCGGCCAAGGCGACAGCGACGATTGTGGCGCCGCAAAACTGGAACGGCAATGTTGCGTTTGGGCTGGCGAATTACTCGTCCATGCAGGTGCCGTCATTGATTGAGCCTGGTCTGACGCAGGTCAGCGGCGAGTGGATGTTCGATATTGATGTTTCTTACGTGTACGTTGTTGTTCACTCCCTCCCTGCACTCTTCATTGCCGTTTGTCGACAAAATCCTCCACTACACCCCAGTTTCTACCCACAAACCAAGCCCCAAACTAACCACAACCCAGCAATGGCTTCACCGTCCCCATCACCTGCACCTGCAACAGCGGCAACACTTTCCTCTCCGGCTGCAACAAGGACCTCTGGGCGCTCGCAACGTGCGACCAGGACGGCGAGACCAAGATTGCTGCCGCGGGCGCCTGCCAGAACCCAACCAACGAGGCCAGCGGCAGCGCGACCTCTGCGTCGCCGTTTTTCGCCCCCTGTGCGGGCAAGGCGTACACCTTTCCCAACGACAACGATGCGAACAGCGAGGGCAAGTGTGATACGGGCTCGGCGACGTGCTGTGTGGGCACTGCCGCGGATGGGTGCTAGATTTCCGTGGCGACCGTGGTGCCAGTGGTCGGCATGGTGTGTATGAGTATGATTTGCAGTTGTGATGGTTTCGGTATCTTTTTCTTCTTCTTTTTTTCCTCTTCCTTTTCGTTTCCCACCCCCTTTGGTTGTTTGCCGATACCCACGACACGAATCGAACGACCAAAGAAAGAACTTTCTCTTTCCTCTCTTCACGTCTCTGCTTGGATGGATAGGATTGGACTAAGCTGTGTGTGGCGTTTGGAGTTGGCCACGGTGCATCTCTGCCAACAATTTGGCTTCGATCTTTTTTTTTCCTTTTCCTTCTTTTTTATTTGTTGTTTTCCGATCCAGCTTGCTTCCACTTTGGAAGGGATCGAGCATTCATGATCATTTCTCACCGAGTGAGGAGCACAAGCTATGTTCGAGTGTACTTTGACAATACCATCAAATTCTCTTTCACTAGTTTCGTTTCCATGTTGCATTTGCAGGGGCAGTGAGCTCTTCCTATTTGAAGGGCTACCTAAGTACCTGGGTTATGCTGACAAAACACATTGAACAGAGAGTGTTCAAAAACGACGACTAAAAAAAGCTGTACATGAACCTGGCCCTGAACAGCATCGGCGACTTCTGACCACTATGGAATGAATGGTGCAAATATCTAGGCACGACCATATTCCACAACTCAAGATGAGCTTGTGTGATGTCCGAAATCAGAAAAGGAAAAGATCCCAGAAACTATTGTGAAAAAAGAAGAAAAAAGAACACCATCCTTTGTGGTTGCCATCCAGACTCCTCGCAGCCCCTTGACCCATCCTAGACTCCAAGAAATGGCTTTGTGTCTCCCAAACCGTGCCATTTCAGCAGCATGATGGTTTCAGAAATGATTGATTATCATGAAATGTGCCAGATGCGAATCGCAGATCAACCAGCATTGACTAGTTGCGCAAGACCCTACCCTCAGACGGACGATATGCTTCTTCGTGGACGACGCGCCGTACGTCGAGGCTCAAGTCTTGAAGGCGACTTGAGAGCGTCCGCGTATCTGACGGGCTGGCTTACTTGGTCAGACTATCAGCAGCGATAGAAGCGACGATAGTAGTCTCGCCCTCAGACACGAGAGCTGGGCCCGTGTTGTTATGGACCTGCTCGTTGGTGCCCGTCTGAGTAGCAGACTGCTCAGACTGCTCGCCGCTGCCGTGCATCTCGGAGTGCTCGTGCTCCACAGCATGGAGGCTCTGCAGTTCGAATTCTTCATGAAGAAGACTGTCTTCATCAGTCATCAAGCGAGTGCGGATTGAACCTGTCTGAGTCACGGTAGCCAGAGTATGAATCGAAGGCAGCAGACGGATTGAAGCGGGAGTGGCAGGGTCGCCCTGAGCAGCGGACTGCACGGCGCCTTGAGGAGATTGAATGTTATAAACACCAAGATTGATGCCAGCGGTGTTGGAAGGGACAAGAGTGTCGGAATTGAATTTGGGCGCGCTCGAGTCGAGGCCAGTGACGATACGGACGAGCGGACGCAGCGCTGCGGCAGCCGAGGCAAAGATGCTCAGGCCCAGCTCGACTACAGCCCAGACAAGGAGCTGATAGTGGATGTACTCGAGCTGCGAGGGCTCTGCGTACTGAAGCTGAACCAGAAGGAGGAGCTTGACGATCGTGGCAGCGCTGGCACTGTGATTGCAGGTCTATATCAGCAATCGGTGAACTGTGGTTGAGAAGAAGACAAAAAAGAAAAAAAAAAAAAAAGGAAAACCCCTTGTCAGATGCAGTGCGGGCAAGAGGCAGCTCACATGACACCCAAGCTCAAGAGACCACAGACAATGTACTTCATGCGGCGGGTAAGAGTCGAGTTCCAAAGCATAGGCACCGGATACAGCGCAAAGAAGAAGTCAATGACGATGTTCGAGATCATGCGAAAGTAGCCGACATCAGTGCAGGTCGGGCCGCTGGCGTAGTTGGTGGCACCAGTGGTCTCGGCGCAAATGCCAGCAGAGAAGACGGTCGTGACGACGGTCCAGATGACGACAACAATGACCGAGACGACGAGGATGGCCTGGTTCCTGAGGTTGCAGGCCAGACGGTACAGGACGAGAGCAACGGCGATCTTGACGAGTCCAGACGAGATGTAGAGGACGAGCTGGTTGGCCCAGTAGTACTGCGGTTTGAGAAAACGCGGGTCAGACCTCACACGGTCGAGGGCGGCGCAAGCACGTCTTCTGAAACGGCATGGAAGCGAGGTGAGCAGTCTGCACGTACCTTGATCATCAGGGCCTCGTTGAACCAAGGCTGGTAGACTTCCTGGGTGAAGCCGTAGTGGATGGAGATAAAGCCCATGACACAGGCGGCGACATAGCCCAGCTGCGAGTACAAGAACACAAGGTCGTTAGTATTTGAAAGTTGCGCGTGACTGACTGCTCGCGCTGTCGACTCGCACCCAAGAATGGCGACTCACGTAAGCCAGGACGAGAAAGAGGTCGTCGGCGCCGTAGGCTTTGGCGAGCCAGAGACGGACATAGCAGCGGAGGCCGACGATGATCAGGTTGACGACGAGAAAGGCCACCATGGCGGCGACCATGTTCTCGGTGTAGGCCATCGTTGACGGGGGTTGTCGCGGATTGCTGCGGCGGTGGGGAAGCGGAAGAATCGAACAATCGGGTCGACTGGCGAAGAAGGGCAACAATAGCTGCGAACAATGGTGGTCCACAGTGGAGCAGCTGGAGGCAGCGGTACAATGAATACAGATGCGGGTGGGAAGCCGTCGTGGTGGAAGGAAAGAGGAGGGAAAGAGGAGAGAAAGAGCATGGAGAAGCTGAGAAGGAGGGAGAAGGTGCTGGATTGGCGGCGAGGAAACGCGGCGGCACTGGTGCCAGGAAGGCTGGCAGGGCTCAGAGAGGGAAACAGGTGGCAGCCCTGGATCACGCTACTATTGTAAAGTCGATAGCTTGGAGGCCAGAGCTTGGAGCTCGACTGGCGGCGAGCACGTTGACGCCGCCTTCCCAATTGGAAGGAGGGCCAGCCTTCCAGTCACGGCGCGGTGGTCATCAAGGCAGGCACCCCGATGCCACAAGGCGACCAATCAGAGCAGCCAAATTTGACGACGGCAAGGCAGCAGGCCAACTCGTGATCTCGCAGTCTTCATGGTGGCTACTGGCAATGAGCTGTTTCTCATCGTTTTTATGGTGCAGGCTTCACTCTCTGCATCTGAAGAAGGAAACAAGGGCTACTCGATCGGGATATCTCAAGACCCTGCAAGATGTGTGAAACTTCCTCGAGAAGCAACAGGGGACCCGGGCAGTTGTGTAGACCAGCTTCCTGTACATCTTGGGAGCTTTGGTTCTCGTCTTCAAGGCCCCCAGATCCGCATTGTCACATAGTGAGTCACCTCTCATCCATCCACTGAAGTGCAGTTGTGATTGTGTGATATGCTGTGGCTAAAAGTACACTGTATATTTCATTATCATCTCAATACTTTGGTTGTGTTGGTGGTGTCACCTATGCAGCTTTTGATGCTGCTATGCTACATTTTGCAGCAATTATATATATATATATATACAGAGCTGGTCCAGCGTCTCTTTAGACGTTTACTGACCACCCAAACATGTTTGAGCCTTCCTGATGTGAAACGGTGTTGATGCTGCGTAGTGCAGTCACAGGCAGATATTCGATGACCAAGCTGGAACTCATCAAGACCGCTTCAAGAATCGGCCGAGTCGGCAGGGTTGACCCAGTCTTGCAAACGGCGAGGTGAATACAACGAACGCACCGTCCGCCTTCTATACACTTGAGACTCAAGACCCTTGAGCTCACTTCCTCTGGTCTCTGGAAAAGCACTGGACGATTCTGGCGCTCCCTGTGGCAGTGACTTTGGGGACTTCTTCAACGACAGTGGCGAAGACCTGGTTGGTGCTGATGCCGGGTCCAGCAGTTCAAAGAGGTTCGCCAGGTGCGCGTTATTGGACGAAAGGAGATTATCCACTTCTTTCGACGACAGTCGGGATGGAGACGACGATGACGAGCGCATGGCCTTTTCTAGGTTACTGATCCACCTGTGTGCCTCGACGCTCTCGACGGCTTCGGTAGTGATGGCTGCCGTGGACGGTGTAGGCGGAGAAGAGCTTTCTCGCGGAGGGTTATTTGGCGGGACACTGACACCGCTGATAGGAGCATCGGCGGGCGTTTCAGCATTGTCACCCTTCTCGGCACGAGACGTTCGCTTGTGTAATTTGAGGGCATCCTGGACGTCCAGAGTGCTGTTGAAGAGGCGTCGCTTCCAGACGCCACCCAATTCAAGATTTCGAAGAATGGTTTGCATTTCCCTGGCGCTCGTCCCGATTCTGTCAACCAGAGGCTCGACACTTGGCCTTGAAGTTCGCAATTCCTGTAAAAGGCTGGATAAGTCTTGCTTGGCCGTTTCCAAGGTCTTTGGCTGATCCAATACTTCTTGTACTTTTTGCTCGCGTGGTTGTGGTTGTGGTTGTGGTTGTGTCGTTGTTTGTGTTTGTGCCTGTGGTTGCTGTTGCTGTTGCTGTTGCTGTTGCTGCAGCAGCTGCTGCAGCTGCAGCTGCTGCAATTCTTTCTGTTTCAAGGCGCGCATCTTGATCAACTGAGCCTCGTTCAACCTTGCCGTAATGTGCGCAAGGCGTTTGTCCAGCGCCAGATCCTTGATGGAATTGTCGAGCGCTTGTCCGAGCTGTTTATAGTACAATGGCCACGAGACGGCCCGCATGATGGGCTCGCTTTGTGCAAGCAGCCCGTCCTTGGATGCAAGACGGATCGTGTTGTCAAGAATACCCGGCGTCATCAGTTCGCTCTCGGCCAGGTCGACCAAGGGCACATTGACTTGCTCGTACGGCTCAGCATACTTGTATTCCGTCTCCAGCGGCCGCGACATGAATCCCACGGACCGGCCCCGCGGCGCAAGCACACTGCTGAGCCCATTGGTACCCGGGACGGTGCTGTAGTGATCAACGAGACCATCACGCATGCCCAGCTGCCGTGCGAATTCGCCCGTCCACGCGGTTGCAAGGTCGCGGTTGTCCATGCCGAGCGGCATCGGCTCTCTGCGGCCGGGTTCTGCGACAACCTGGCTGTAGGGCATGGCCTTGACGGGCAGCGACGGTGACGAGAGCGTCGTGTCAAACTCGGTCTGCAGGTACTTGCTCTTTCTGTCGATACCTTGGGCGCCATTGGCGGCGGTTTCCCGGTCAGCCTCCCGGTGGTGCGGACTGGTCCCAAGCTGCGCAAGCTCGGCGGCAATACTCGTTGTCGACTCGGCCTGGCGCAACACATTCCATGGGTTGCGCAGCTCGGACCACACGCTGAGGGCCGGCCCAGGCTGCCCCACATGAATGGAAACGCCAAAGCGCGAAATGTCATTGACGGCATCGGCGTGCACGGTTGCGATGCGGCGCGTGTTGAAGCGTCGCTGGGACGACCTCCCTGCTTCGCTGCTCGGTTGTTGCTCAAAGGACGAGACCTCGGGTGGCGGGATGACCGAATCGACCCAGACACCCGGGGATCCGGCAATGGCAAAGGCTTCGATGCCGTACTCGCGCTTGAGAACGGCAATGGTGGTGTCTTCGAGGAGACGCTCAAACTCAAACTTGTTGCGCATCTGGCGGCGTTTCTGCACCGAGTCGGCCAGGTCGATGATGGGCCAGATGGACAGCTGGCCGGGGCCAAAGTACATGGGCTCCTTGCAAGGCATGACCATGACCCCGGGATCCCACGCGTGGTCGAGCGGGTCGTGGTCGGCGGGCCGCTGGTGCTTCTTCAGGTCCTGCCAGTTGGGAATCCAGTTGCAGCGTGACCAGCGCGGGGGCTTGGGGAACGAGACGCGCAGCTGGCCCTGGAGAGAGGCAGTCATGTAGTCGGCGGCCCAGGCATCTTGGCTCTCGACGTAGTGCTTGGGCAGCACGTAGGTGGGCCGGCGGGTGAAGGTCAGGACGG
This sequence comes from Coniella lustricola, assembly GCA_003019895.1. Taxonomy (NCBI): domain Eukaryota; kingdom Fungi; phylum Ascomycota; class Sordariomycetes; order Diaporthales; family Schizoparmaceae; genus Coniella; species Coniella lustricola. The sequence goes on from KZ678460.1 coordinate 121,665, forward strand.
TCGGTGGCGGGCCGGCCGTCTTCAGCCACGCGCGCAAGACCTCCTTGGGGCCCTTGTTGACGGTTCTGGCCGGGGGTTCACTGGCCTGCTCGGCAGCAAGGCGCTGGACGCGGATCTGGGCCTCGACATGGTCGCGGATGCGGCCGATCAGGAAGCGCGGTGCGTAGAGCGGCGGCGTGTCGGGCAGGTGGATGTGGCGGACGCGGAGGCGCAGAAGGGCCTGCACCTTGGGCTCCAAAGTCCAGCCCATGATAGCGCTGCTCGCACGTCGCGTGTGGCTCTGGCACTTCTGTCCGCAGCCTTCCCACGGCCGTCTCGAGTCCGCGGAAAGCCGCTCGGCTGGTGATGGTGTGCAGTCGGTCGACTGCTTCTTGGCAGATGAAACCGAGATCGAACGGCGGGTTGCTTAGGCCGGTGGCATGTCCGAGTAACTTGAGAGACGACGAAGCATCATGGCTGCGCGTTCGAGAACGAACCGGACCGCTGTCGTCTGGTGGAGATGGTGTGTTTGGAGCAAAGGCCCGTCAGTTGCTGCAAATTTGAAATGTACCGAGTACAAGGCGCGCTGACATTAGGTAAGCGTGGTGTCTGCACGGCGCCTCGCTGTTATTTGCACCGGGCTGCGACTGTCAGGGCTGCGACTGTACGTGCTCCAAGACATACCAGCATTACGACACTTGCACAAGCTGTGGTAGGCTCTCCATCTCTGACGCCCGTTGCTCGACCGCCAGAATACGGCTCGGAATGCACAGGAACCCAGACAGAGCACAGCGTGAATATCGAACAGTGAAATGCGGACAAGAACGCACACTTGCAACAAACCTCGACGCCGCTGCGCGATGCTACGAAGCCATTTCGTGATCAGACACGTTCACGGGAAGAAGAGCATGTTGCGGAAGAATGATCCGAGAAACCCACTATCTATCTCACATACATGTTCGTTGCGTATTCCGGAACATGGCCGAGATTCCCTCGAGGTAAGAGACGCCCACTTCTGCATCGACAACTGCCATCCAAAAGATCCCAGAACAGCCCAGACACCGATATCCGAGCATGCCAGAATGAATATCTGACGAGTCGCAGTGTCGGTGGCCCTAGTCGCCTTTCCATTGGGTGTATTGCGGGGGGTCTACAGCAACGAAGCCGTGAATAGTCATCGAACTCTCCACATGGCACCATCTCCGTTCGGGATGACGAAGCGCCGAGTATAATCCCAGTACACCCAGGAAAGTCTACTTGCAAGTCCATATGGATATACAAGTACCCCTTGGCTGGACCAGAGCCCTTTGTGACAAACACACACACACACACACACACACACATAAAGAACCATCCTGTCAAGGCAAACAAAACACGTTCACCATGGCAGCAGCAGCCGTTGCAGTCGCTCATCCCGTTGCGGCGTCGTTTTCCACTCCTTCGGCCGCGGCTCCTCCTGGCCAGCCAGACATCGAGTATGCTCCCGACCACGCGAAATACCTTGCCCGAGGCCGCAGACGCCAGCAGACTGAGGTTCTTCCCAAGTCCGTCCCTGAAGCGTTTCCCAAGCAGCTGAGCGGCAGCTTGGTCTGGGAAGGCGAGACGCTGGCCGAAAACTACGACTGGACCTATGTCTTCAACAAAGACCAACTGGCTGAGATTGACACTGCCGTGAAGCACTTCAAGTGTACGTCTTTTCTTTTTTCCTTTTTTTTTTCCTTTTTTTTTT